>JAJOHK020000168.1:0-37823 GCA_022457215.2 Leucocoprinus gongylophorus
GACTTAACAATGTCAATTATTCCTGTTGATACTTTTCATCATCTGTCAATCATCATATTCTTATACTGAACCTCTGAAACACTATTCAGCCCCAGTATCACAACCAGTGAGTATCTTATTTGTGATACTCAGTAATATCCTTAGTATAGATAGGTCCACTTTATATTATATGCACTTATATCTAGCCTACTCTAAATATTATAAGTATATATAAATAAAGTGATCATTTCTTTATAATGTATGACATTGTCTTTTTTCTGTGTTGTATGATATTGTGACAATAACTGTGACTGTGATATTCATGACCAACTGGTAACAGTTGTTACCTTGTTTCTCCTTTGCTAAGTTCTAAATAAGAAATAGAAAAGAAAAGAGAAAAGAGATAGAAGAGCCAAGATAAAAAACTTTACATAAGAGAATAGAAATGAATTGATTCTGTCACAGGGTTTGAGAGAAGAGGGCAGTAGTATTAGCTTGTAAAGCTCTATAGAATTATGAGTATAATAACTAATATAAAGTGAAAATCTCATAGTATTTGATAGAGCTATAAACAAATTTTGAGTCCTTAAATTCTGTACAAAGGTAGGTCATCTTATATTTACTCTTTTCTAGATTACTATGACTCAAAGCAATAGTGACTCAACAAAACTTGATAATTAAGAACTTAGTTATATAAATAAACTACAGATCTTTAAGGTTAAGTTGTGAAACTTTACTACTTTGTTTGGTACAAATACTTTAATCTATTTACTCAGGAGTTTTTCTTTAGATCAAAGATTTTCTACTTAATCAAATACTAATAATATTGATGCTAGTAACTATCTAAGATCTTCTTGATCTCCTATTCTTCTTGTTTATTTATAAGAATAGGATTAGATAGAGGGTTTTGATATCTACTAGAAATTAGGTCTTTAGATATAGTTGTTGTTTTCTATTTTTATAGACTTTTAATCATATTATATATAGATAGTTACAAAGATTACAAAGTATGATAAAAGTGTGACATATATGATATATATCACAGTCACACAGTTATGCAACTTGATTAAATATCATAGAATCTACTAGAAGAACATAGCTTTAGAATATATTAGAGATATAAAAATATAAAGTAGACTATTTTATAATAAGAACTTTATTAAGTTTTCTTGTATCACCCAATATATAAGTATGTTTTTGTCTTACCAGCTAGCCTTAAGTCACAATAGTAGTTAGCTTAATGATATTGAATATTATTTGATAATAGATAGTGTTACAAACTTTATTCAGCTTGTATCTCCACAACTAGTGAACTGATTTTTACAAAATAAGTTGTACTGGAAAGTCCCAAATAAGGGTTATCCACATATATATGGAATGTACAAAAGTAACAACAAATAACTGAGATATCAGGCCATCAGTAACTGTAAAAGCTTTATATCTTATGAATGGCTAGACAGATTCACATAATTAAACCTGTGTTGGAAAGTACTTATCAAACAGTTTCTAATAATGTTACAACCACAAGACCTTAGAGTGAGTCAAGTAAAAGAACCTTATATTAGAGTTAATATAAGAGAACTCAATAAAGAACTCTGTATAGGATTGTCTATCTTATATACTAAAACTCCATGGTCCATGCTACTCTACTGCTAGCCTACCCTAAACAGCCATGTGTTTGTCATAAGGTCAACATATGTTATATATGCTATATAACATCATTCTTCCAGAACCTTCTATATCTTTCTAATGTAACATATAATCATGTGACATATGACTGATGTGTGTCACTTAGTCATGTTATGTGACAATTGGTGACAGTATGGCTGTGACATCATGCCAACCCTAACCCTAAGTTCCTAAAAATAAAATAAAATAAAATAAAAAATGAGAAAAGAAAAGAAAATAGTTATGAACTCTGACAAATAATATATCATATATCATATAAAGATTGGTATTCATAGAGATACAAGTATATCAATATAGTAATATAATTAGTTATCTTCTAAAATTAGCCTGATAGCTGCTATGACAGATAATAGTATCTATCAGATATGAGTTTTGATTATGTGATGGAAATAGCTTGTATATAAACCATCATTATCTTGTATATATATCTCTATGTCTGAAGATTAGATCTCAAACTTAATAATATCAAACTTAATTATTTATCATTAGTTTTTATGAATAATCATCAATTATTATTTCTTATTGTTATTATTATTGAACTTCTAAATCACTTTGAAACCTCTAAGAGTACACCCAAGATTAAGATCAGGGTAGAAGAAGCAAAAAAGTGAGCAAAATGAGATTTGTTATAATAAAGTTGATATAATAGTTAGGAAATCACTCCTAACCACCATTTCATCTTATATAGACTTATCAAATACTATTGATATACATACTAAAATATATTGAACAATAGCACTATCATTCAAGTAACACTATCATAGGTAGATAATCTGCTATATGGCTAATCACTTAAAATTATAACAATAGGCTAATTTTATCACATTATAATAAAATAAAAACAAGTTTGAACTGAATAATTGGTAAACTAAGTCTTGCAATAGTTTGGCTATGAATAAGAAATCCTTAATGAACTACCAATAGTAGTTGGCTAGTCTTAAAAACCTACTATGCTGTACTTATTTCTCTCAGAAAGAGAAATTGTTCTTATAAGATATTTATAATATGGTTTGCAATAATCTGCTAGATTAGCCTTTGGGCTTATGTAATCATATCTATAGTATTGTTTAGTTATAACATACTAAATAACAGTACTTACATAAGCAAGTTTTCTATATACAAACCTATATAGTTATGTGATTTCTCTCTTTTCTATACTATAGGTTTGCATAACACTATTGGTATACTTGATATTTAGGCAAAAAGTTTATAGAAAAATATATGAAATTTTGAATCAAGTGTTTAAACTAAGCTATGTAAAATGTAAACTTCTAAATAGCTTTGGCTTTAAATTAGCAATACTATTACTAGTTACTTAGTTGTTTAGAAGTTTATATACTACACATTTCAGATAAGATCAAGGACTTGATCTACAACTTCATGTACTTTTCCAGAGAATTTGTTTGCAGGTATATATTACACTTAACACAAAAGTTATTCCTCTTATCTGGATATCTGTTACCTAACAGTAGAGTAGTAAGAGAATTTGATAGTAAAATTGACAGCATATAAACATATAGATATTTCAGAGTTATTGCAATGTGCAGATGTTTATTATGATTCACTAAGTAAGAATTTTATGTAGTACATTTAGTAAAAATCATATTCTAATTGTTTTTATTTAATATATTTATTATACTTAAAGTAGAAGAAGTAAATTCAGAAACTGATAAATTTATAGTATACTTTTTCTCTTTATTTATATCAAACAAGATATTTTACTGACATAAATGGGAAAAATAATTCTTTCTCTGCATAATTATTAATATAAGAAAATCTATTCCTTTACAAAATTTGTTTTTTTTTACACTTAGACTCATAACCACTCATTAATCTGTATATTAATACTGTTACAAACTTCATTCAGCTTGTGTCTCCACAACCAGTGGACCATTTTTCACAAAATAAGTTGCAATGTAAAGCCCCAAATGAGAGCTATCTGCATATATGTGGGATGTACAAAAGCAACAACAAACAACTGAGATATAAGATCATCAGTAACTGTAAAATCTTTGTTTGCTAATATCTCATGAAGAACTGGATAGATTTGCACAATGAAACTTGCATTGGAAAGTACTCATCAAACAGTACTCAACAATATATAGTATATTACATAGCAATAAGTATTGATAGAGATACAAGCATATCAATATAGTGATATAATTAGTTACCTTCTAAAATTAGCCTGACAGCTATTATGATAGATGACAGCTCCCATCATGTACAAGTTTTAATCATGTGATGGCAACAGCTTGCACATGGACCATCACTCTTTTATATATATACTTCTGTGTCTGAGAATTAGATCTCAGACTTAATAATATCAATTTACATCAATTATTCCTATTGATACTAATCATCACCTATTATCATTATTTTCTTATACTGAATGTTGTGGCAACTACTAGACACAAAGTACAATAGCAGCACAAGTGGTAAATCTCACAGGAAGGATATCTAGTAGGAACACGAGTTGTGTATTTACAAGAGAACTTGATAGGGAACCACAACAGTATTCTACCAACTATTTATATATGTGTCCTTGGTTCATGCTATGACTTCTCTACACCTACCCTAATGTTCATGCACTATCACAAATAAGATACTCACTGGTTGTGATACTTGAACTTAATGATGTTTCAGAGGTTCAGTATAAGGATGTGATGATGATAGATGATGGAAAGTATCAATAAGAATAATTGACGTTGTTAAGTCTGAGGTCTAGCCCTCAGACACAGAGGTATATATACAAAAGAGTAATGGTCCATGTACAAGCTGTTGCCATTACATGATCAAAACTCGTACCTGATGGGAGCTGTCAGCTGTCATAGCAGCTGTCAGGCTAATTTTAGAAGGTAACTAATTATGTCACTACATTGATATGCTTGTATCTCTACCAATACTTGTTGCTTTGAAACACATCATATATCATTGTAAATGGATTAATGAGCACTTTCCAATGCAAGTTCAATTGTGCAAACCCGTTTGGCCATTCATGAGATATTAGCCAACAAAGCTTTTACAGCTACTGATGGCCTGATATCTCAGTCATTTGTTGTTGCTTTCGTACATCCCGCATATGTGCGGATAGCCCTCATTTGGGGCTTTCCAGCGCAACTTGGTTTGTGAAAATCGGTCCACTAGTTGTGGAGGTACAAGCTGAATGAAGTTTGTGACAATACACTATCCTCATGTCCATTGGTAATCTGCCTCATATTCTATTACTCATCCACTATATATCTATCTCAAGGCCAGCATGCCGTATATATATGCTCTGATATTATACCCTTAACCCTACTCTTAATCTCCATTGCCCATGCATGCACCATGTATATACCATGAGGAACTATATCCCTTGATGTTACTTCAACTCTAGACTTTTTTCGATCTTTCTAGACCCTAAGTTCTTCTAGACTGCTCTAGATTATTCTAGGCCCTATGACGTAATGTCATGTGACTTCCCAGTCACATGCCTTCTCTCTCTTGTCATAGACTAATAATATAACTACTATCTATATCTTATCTTATCTGTCATAAAGTCTGTTCACACTTTCTTGTCTTATAATACCGAACTTCTGAAACATCATTAAGTTCAAGCATCACAACCAGTGAGTAGCTCATTTGTAATAAGTACTAATCCAATTCTCTATAGTCTAAACCTTTTCAAGAAGTTTATATATTATAGCAACCACATATTAAAACAGTTGTAGGCTAGACTATAGTGGAAACTCAGAGATTAACTATAAGAGAACCTAGCCTTAGGACCTAACAGTAACTACTATAAAAATTACAAAAGAAACTTAACAAGAAGTTTTTACTATATTCCTTTAGTATTTATACTGCTAGTATATAGTATATATATAATAGTTTACTCTATGATAAAATGTATTTACTATAATATTAATATAATAACTATAACTAAGATGTTTTAATACTTTAGGCTTGGCTCAGGTTGCAACTTAGACAAAGGCTTGAGTAAGAGTATAAAATAGATCAATTGGTATAATATAAAGATATATGACTTGTATCTACTACTTTATATACCTATCAACTATGAGAAACAAAGAGTGTATTCTTGAGAAATTAATAAGAAAAAAATGAAACAACTTCCACTACTATATAAGACACTGACTAATATTATATGAGGGAAGCACAAGGTATAGTTAGATATGAGTTAGATATGAAACAAACTCCAACATATGTCTTGTATAAGACAAAAATTTGTAGAACATGAGGTATTATTGTAATGACTATAACAAGCTAAGTATAAAAAAAGTAAAATAAAGAGAAAAATAAAAATTAAATTAAATGAGTCTATTCTGAAAATAAATTTACATTTTACAATTCTAATATAGTATATGTTAGAAAGCCCCAAACTCCAAACTCTGAGTCTTTAACATTAGAGTTTGTCAAGTCTAATATCTAATCATAACACTATAGGATTTGTTATACTTACTCTGATTCTTCTTCAGCCAAACTCTAGCCACTATCAACACCTCTCTAGTCATTACCTTTAATTTCTAGTTACCATCAGATAAGTATTTATTATTTCTGCATATTATTCTTGATACTTCTATTAGAGTGCCCAACTATCTGAATACTATTATTTCTGGATTGTGTATAGAGATAACAAACCTCAAACTCTGATACTAACAACTCAGAGTTTGCAAAGCCTAATGTCTAATCCAAAGTCCATAGAGAAGGTTGTACTTGTCCAAGTACTACTCTAGTCTAACTCTAACCACTACTAGCACTCTTCTAAATATTGTTCTATGCTCCCTGTCATTGTCAAGCAAGTATCTGCTATTTACAGATATTATTCTAGATGTTTTCATCAGAGTGCCTAACCAGCTGAATACTATCATTCATGGCTTGGTTAACATTATTCTGCTAGATTGAAATATACTTTAGAAGTATTTAGCAAAAATGTCATCTTTAAAAGCTCTTATTTTGTTCTCTTAAGTTTTCTCTGGAGGTAAGTCTTTACTAAGTATATACTATAGGAAATAAACTTAGGTGTCAGAACTAAAAAAGGTAGACTTAGTCATAGTATATATATATATATATTTAAAATCAACAATTTATTACATAGAGTATATAGGCAAACCATAGTAGCTACTTTGTGAATATGTACATGCAGACTCAAACAATATGAGGAAAGAAATAGATAATAAACAAAAAAGAAAAAGAAGAGGAAAAATAAAAATGAAATAAAAGTACTAAAGAAAAGCAAGTGTAAATCAACTAAGTAACACTTTCTCCAAAAGTAAAGGCACTGTTGTTAAACCCCAAAAAGTGTACAAAGTGAGCAATTGTATCTTATTTTAGATTCCAATAATTGTTGAACCTACTATATTTATAGAGAATATAACATCTGGTTTTGATCAGATGCTATTTATAAGAATACAAAAAATTTTTTGGTAGAAAGAATCTAAGCTGATACTTTCCTATAGAAATATGATTAGTAATAGCTCTTATAGCTCTAGCATATAATAAATTGGAATAATCAAAGAATTTTAACTATAATCCTCCTTTAGAATAAGTTAGTTCAATAGAATTAAGATTATCATTAAGAAGATCTAAAAATTATCTTCCTTTGTTATTTAAGCCTTGGGAAGTTATTTTCCAATTATTGAGAATTTCATCACATTCAACATTCATGATAATTTGCATAGAAAGATGAGAATGAGATTAAATTTATTTGTCTCTTTATTGACTATATTATAGAGCATTTATTTGTCATAACTTAGATACTTTCAAAATTTGATAGAATTTTGCTGATCTCTAATGAAAAATTCCCTAAGTTCTCTAGAAATTATAGCTAGATAAATTTGATATGAACGAACTAATAAATCAAATATTCACTTAGTAGCATGTAGTAAGTCTATAATAACAACAATACAATTAATGTTGGCTAATTGAGTGGCTTAATTGATACTACATCTAATAGCAAAAAGTTCAGCCTCAGTAGACATGATATTGACTGCATGATGAAGAGTTTTGATAGCTAGATTATTGTGAACATAGATATAGGCAATCAAAGTAACAACTTGATTTTTAATGCTCATATTAAATATGACAATTGCTGTTTTTAAATCTAATGCTTGGAGTGTAAGATCATTAAGCTTTCAAATATGTGCTTTTCTGCCTTTCTTGCATTTGTTTGTAGAATGAAAAGAAAAATAACTAGAATAAATATCAATTAGTCTGTTTTCAGGCAAAAATTCACTATTAAAAGAGATAAAAGAGGGAAAAACTCTGTTAGGTCTATTGTTAGCATCAACAATAGACCTTTTGACATTCAATTACTGTTTGGGAGTTAGTTTTCCAAGTGAAAAACAATGAATGCTGTTATCAAAATGTCTTGATTTCAATATAAACTTGAAAATATGATTCATTGGTAGAGACTACATTCTTAATTGGAATCTACCACTAAGCTTTTGTAAGTACAAATGAATTGGGATAAAACCTGCAATGGCTTTGATACTAATTGTAGGAGAGGTATGAAAAGCTCCTAGTATTCAAATGAAAACTCTTTATTGTATTTTCCTGAGTTCCTTAAGAGAATATGCCAGTAGTGCTTTGTTGTAAAACTACAGTTAAAAGCTATAAAGTGCAATTAGAAGTATGCAGCTTCTATATAAAAGACACTTTTGGATAGAAATAAGACCTCTTGATAAGTTTTCAAGCAATTTTATGTACTTGACAGTTGATAAAGCCTTGTTCATATAAAATTTGATATGTTGTTATAACATTAGATTTCTATCAAAAATGAATTCTAAATATTACCACATTTTTTTGAGGTGGAGAATAGGACTATCTAAAGAAGTAAGATTTAATAGAGAAGGATTGAACAATCTATATGACTTAGAAAAGTGGAAAACAGAAGTTTTCCCATATTTAATGACAAGTCTAAACTATTTAAGAAGTAAGAACATGACATGATAGCTACAAAATAAATAAGAGTTTGAAACTGTTAAAGATTTATCCTGTGCAATAAAAAGACCATCATCTATAAAAGAGAGAATGGAAATTGGGATTTTTATATTTTTAATTCTTTTTTAAAAAATATAGAAAATTGGAGAAAGATATAGAACAGATAAAATAGGAGAAAGGGTAAAACCCTATTCAAAACCAATATCAATGTTAAAAGAAGAAGAAGAGAAACTGTTTCAAAGATATTTTGTTTTTCTATCTACTAGATAATCTTGGAAGAATATTGAGATTTTGGAATCAAAACCTGCTTTTCCTAAGATTAATAGGAGTAAACAATAGTTTAATAAAGGGAAAAATTAAGCAAAATCAAATACCAAGGTGCTTGTTGAGAGATTTTTAACCTATCCCATACAAATAAGATGTGTAAGAATAACTCCTACATCTATAGTAGAACATTGTTTCAATCCACATAGTTAACAAGAATGGATAAAATTCTCTAAGGTCAATTGGAATTGAAGTCTTTCACTAATAACTTTCTTGATAAGCTTGTCAAGTGTATTTAATAGGACAATGATCTGAACATCTTAGAAGAGTTATACAAAGCCTTGTTAGGCTTGGAAATGATGATAGAATTGGATGTTGACTTCATGGAATACACAAGGCCTTTAGAGTAGGCTAGATGAAGTTGCACACAAACCAACTAGTTAGTGTATATAAAAGATAGATACATTGTGCTAGGAACTCTATAAGGTTCTCTTATATTGATCCAATACAAGGTTTACCTTTTAACCCAACTCTAAGGGATTTAAGTGGTAACATTAGAACTCAATAACTCTTCTCTAAGACTGCCCAACACAAGACCCTCTCAACACTCACTCTCTCCTCATCTTAAGTGTATGACTAGCTTAGATCAATTACTACTAAATTAGCCAGATCTTAAGCTTAAGAAAAACCAGCTGCTTAGTATAGGAAGTTGTGGATATTAGTAATCAAACTCAGGCCACTGACTAGACATTACTCATCATTTAAGTAGGTGTGGTAGCTAGACTTTCCTCATAGTAGAAGTTTTATGCTGCAGTGTTCCCTTGTGACCTGTACATACAGGAAAATGATGGTCACTCTCAAAGTATTGCCCAGAGTATGATATCTCTTCTTAGAGCGAGATTATTTACAATTAGTAGTTGGTAGACAGATAGTCAGTAGCAAGTATAAGGTAGGACAAGAAGAGGGCCCACTAGCACATACCAAGAATTTTGTTATTGTTAGAATATAAAAGCAAGAGCAAGAGCAGCTCTATCTCTTCTCCATTGGTCCTTATCTCCTGCCTACCTACACAACCACTACCATACATCCACATGGATCAAGCAGCAGTTTCGTAAAAGCAGGTAGCAGTATTACAGGCACAAATAGTAGCAATAAGCAGAAGGGCAGCACCCAAACCTAATACTAAGTCAAATGTAGAAGTGGCCAAGCTATAAATATTCAATAGAGAGATAGGCAAAGTATCTGGATTCTTAATGGCCTGTAAGCCATATATTCAGATGAAGATGAGTGTAACATTAGTAGAAGAACAGATACAATGAGTATTATCATATATGTAGGGAGAATTAGTAAATATCTAGAAGAAAAATGTAATAGAAGACCTAGAAAGTGGAAATATCAAGTATGTATTAGTAGAAGATTTCTTGGCAGATTTGAAGATAGAGTTTAGAAGAGGATTAGTAGAATAGGGAAGAAGAATAATGGAGGAGTTTGTATAGGAATTCAAGAAGGCAGTAAGAGGAAGTAGTTTTGAAGAAAGAGTATTGGTAAAAGAATTCAAGCAAGAGATGGATAAGACAATCAGAAGGAAGCTTATGGAGGTAGAGCAATCCCCTTGGACCATCAAATAGTAATATGAAAGAGCTACAAACCTTAACTGACATTGAAGAGAAAGTAGAAAGAAAAAAGAAGGATTACAAGAAAGGAGAGAAACAAGAGCTTTGGCTCCAAGGTTAAATACAAACACTGATGGGACACAAGAACAATGCATGCTCCAGTCCCAAGTTTGGCCAAGGAGGCAGTAGATATTAGAGTGACCAGCATAAGTCCACAGAGTTTATAGAGTTTACTTTAGAAAACTTAAGTACACATTGACAATTATGCTGAAGACAAGACTTACCTCCAGAAAACCTAAGAGAATAGAATGAGATCTCCTAGAGGTAACAGCTCTACTAAATATTTCTGGAATATATTTCAATCTAGCAGAACAGTACTAACCAAGCTATAAATGATAATATCTAGGTAGTCAAGCACTCTAATGGAAACATCTAGAATAACATCTATAAATATCAGGCACTTATCTAGTAGCATTTGGAAACATGAGACAATATTCAGGAGAATACTAATAGAGATTGGAGTTTAATAGAGGTAGTACTAGAGGAAGTTCAACAAATTCTGCTATCTTGTATTAGAGCTCGGACTTCACAAACTTCATTGTTGAAGGTTCAGAGTTCATAGTTTGTTGTCTCTTTACATCCATCCCTTCCTTAAGATTGCTACAACTTAAAGTAAGCAGTATAGGTCAAAACTTGATGTTTTGGAAGTCTATTACTTGAATAAATCATAAAGCTTATAGATTGAGACAATGGAACTTTGCCACTCTATCTAGTGCAAATACCCCCAAAGCATTCTTCCAAGCTAAATTCATTCTACTTGATCAAGTACTGGTACCTTTTGCAATATCAATGGCTGTCTAGAATCTTTTCTATCTTATACTCTTCTTATCCATCAATACCAATGGGGTCCAGGAGAGCTTAGAATGTCTTCCAGGTATGGGGTCTTTGGAAGCAGCAGTGTGTTAGAATCATGAATGTTGGACTTAGTTTTATTTTATTTTATTTTTCTTTCTTATTTTCATTTTCTCTTTGATTTACTTTTTATTTTGGAATTGGGGTTAGAGTTTTACATGATTCAGTGCCACACATATGTCACAGTCACAAATTTACACAATCATGTGTCATAATAGAAAATAGTAAAAGGTTCTAGAAGAAATAATATTATATAATATCTAACACATATTAATCTTAAGGCAAACATATGGTCCTTTAGAGTAGGCTAAAGTAGTAGAGTACAAACTATTAGTCTTATGTATGCAAGGTAGACAATTCTGTACAGAGTTCTCTATTAAATTCTCTTGTATTAACCCTAATACATGGTTCTTTTACTTGACCTACTTTAAGGTCTTATGATTCAATATTCTTTCTGAAACTGCCCAGCTCAGGGCCTTTTCCTACTTAATCTCTTATCATTCTTGACTAGGGGGCAACACTACTCTCTAGTCAAGAAAAATAGCTGGACTCTAGACTTAAGGAATGTACCAACTAGGTGGAAGAAATCTAGTTGTTTTGTTGTACCAAAGTCTACTAGTATAATAAGATATACTACCTTATGTAGACATTATTAGATAGTCTTCTTACATAGAAGTCTTGTGTTACAGTATCCCTTTGTAACCTACCCACACAGAGAAATAATAGTAATCCTTCAGATTCTATCTAGCTTAGGAATTCTCTTCTTAGGAATAATAGTCTATCAAATTCAATTAGGATAGTAGTTAGTAAGGCAGTAAATAGATAATCAGTAGATAATATCAGGTGAGATTGAGTCAGACAGTGAATATAGATTGGAGAGCAAGACCAATACTAATTCTACTCTATCCTCTCACTATTCACTGTTACAAATTGTACCACTACTATCAACTATACCACCAATATTATCACTACTAACTCCTAACAATCTACTACCACTATACACTATAAGTCATTATGATACAGACCTACATACTATTATTAGGCAACAACAAAAGCAGCTTGTAGCAATACAAATACAACTCTAAGCAATACAAGTAGAAGGAACAGTGCCCAGATCTAATACAAGGTCAAATGTAAAAGTAGCTAAGCTACCAACATTTAATAGAGAAGCAAGATAGGTCTCAGGGTTCTTAACAGCTTGTAGGTTATATATGAGAATAAGAATAAAAGGAGCAATAGTAGAGGAACAAGCATAGTAAGTCTTGTTTTATATACAGAGAGAGTTAGCAAATGTATGGAAAAAGAATGTTATAAAAGATCTAGAAAGAGAACTGTTGAATTATGAAGTAGTAGGGAAAGTTTTGGAAGGATTAGGGTAGGAGGAGCAACAAAGCAAGTAAAGTGAGGTTTGTTGTGATGAAGTTGGCATGATAGTTAAAGAATTACTTCCAACTACCATTTTGTCTTATATAGACTTATCAGGTGCCTTTAATATACATGCCAAAACATGTTTAAAACAGCATGATCATTCAAGATGATAATACTATTGGCAGCAAATAAGCTATTGCATAGCTAATTACCAAGAAAATAGCAAAAATAGCAATTTTTTTCATATACTATAATAAGATAGCTATGACTGGTTACCAATTGATTGGTAATCTAAAAATAGCAACCAAATATTTTTAGTACACAACATATTACACATTGCTCTATTAGACTACTTTCCCACCCCAAGCTAAGAATAATAGCAACTATCACAGTTTAGGAAAGAAAAATTACTTCCACACTTACTTACAAATTGATCTGCATTATCTTGAAAGGGTCAGCTGTTTGAGCTTACATAATTGTTTCTATAGTATTGCTTAGTCATGACATACTAAGCAGTAGTACTTACCTAAACAAGTTTTCCACATACAGACCAAAACAGTCATGTAATATTCTCCTCTTCAATCTATTTTCAATCTGGAGCACAGAGTTACCAGCTTCTTTTAGTCTAGAGCACAGAATTTCCATCTATTTTTGGTCTAGAGGACAGAATTACTGGTTCCTTTTTATTTAGAGTACAGAATTTCTTACTCTATTGTTCTTAGTTTTTTCAGAAATTTCTGCACACATTATAATTCACATGCCTATATATATACATGTGCTACATAATTTTTGAAATCATAATACAACTCATATTATAAATCTGTTGGTTTTCTTGCTATAGATATATTGCAGAATTAGCTAGTATAATGAATAAATGGCTGGTGTTAAATATACCAATATATTATTCATAATAAACACTTTCCAATAGTAGTAATAATGTGGGAAACAGATGAAAATTAGATGAGATATAAATTCTATCAGTTTTTATTAGATATCTGAATTAAAAATTGATACATAAGTGATATGGCATCAAATATTGATGGGTGAATGATATTGCATCAAACTTAAACAACAGTATGATGTAGCAGACAATTATACTTTTCTTGAGTCTCTCTTACTATTATTGTGGCAACCACTAGACACAATGTTCAATAGAAGCATAAGCAGTAAATCTCACAGTTGGGATATCTAGTGGGAACATGAGTTGTGTATTCACAAGAGAACTTGACAGGGAACCACAACAGTATTCTACCAACTATTTATATAAGTATCCATAGTCTGTGCTATGACTGTATATCGTCCTACCATAATGTCCATACTCTGTTCTCATGTCCATTACTCATCTACCATACATCTATCTCAAGGCCAGCATGCCATGTCCATGTGCCCTGACATCATACTCTTTAATCTCTGTCATACATGTGTACACTATGTATACACCATAAGGAACCCATGTCCTTTGATGTCACTCCATTTCTAGACTCTTTCCAATCCTTCCAGACTACTCTAGACTACTCTCGACTACTCTAGGCTTATGACATAATGTCATGTGACTTCCCAGTCACATGCCCTTCTCTCTCTCATCATAGACTAATAATATAACTACTACAATATCTTAATTCTAACCCTAAAGTCTGTCCACACTTTTGTCTTATAACAACTATTAACTCATCCTACTAGTAGCTTCTACTATTCCTTATATCATCTGAATCCTATTCAGGCCATATCCAGGATGTGAGCAGCTAAATTTTAGATAAGCAAAATATACTAAATATCTATAACCTCAAGTCAGCATGGCTTTACTCAACAACAGTTTAGTAAGGTATTGAAGTCTTTATACAGAGTTATGTTTAACAATATATTATTGTCAATATATAGTGAGTTACCTATTTGTTTTGAAACTGCTTTGTACTGGATGCTAGAATTAGTGTACTTGAAGACAGTTTCTTTTTCACATTTTATTCATTGTATATTTTCTCTGTCTTTTAAGTAAATTGGGTTAATACTAAATTTCATTTAGAATGTTTTTTTGTTATGTTAAATACTTGTGGCTATTCTAATCACTATAAAACCAACAATGTTTAAGAAACCATAGTATAATTCACATTGTGTTTGTCTTGCTTTTTGCAACTGGTACATCACATAGCCACTTTGTATATTGAATTTTTGTAGACCAGTATACTCTAAAGAAAGCTTCTGCATAGTGATAGGTGTTGGAATGATGAAATACAGCAAAGACAAGATATAATGTCCTATCAGGATAAGAACACTGATGAAATCCTTGTTATAACTCAAAACCCTTAGAGTTGGATTATAAGGTAACCTTGTATTGGGTAACACAAGAGAACTCAATGAAGAGCTCTTTACAACATAGTCTACCTTATATACTCCTACAGATGGTCTGTGCTAGCTACTGTGCACCCTATTCTAAATAATCATGTGTTAAGCATGAGGTCAACATGTGGTGTACATGCTGTATGATATTATTTTGTTCTAGAACCTTCTACTTCCTTCTCTTAAGTCCCATGATCAATGTTGTGACCATATTATCAGATGTGACTGATGTGACCAATCACTTCTAACCCTAGCTCCACAGTTCTAAAAATAGAAAAAATAAAAAATAAAATAAAAATAAGAAAAAAGATAAAAAGAAACAAAGTCTACTTTCTGTAATCTTGACAATTCTGATGCTTCCTGTGAAATCCATTTATGTAGGTTATCATCAGTTTATGGAATATGACAGCAAGCACATATTGGGCCATGAATATGAATGGTAGATACATAGAAGAAAATCATGAAATAGATGATCTAGGATTTCTGAATGAGGTCTATTTGTAGATATAGATTCAAAATATCACCATTAGGATGTTCATATATGTTTACTGCCCATTTATGATCTTTGAGATTTATTCCAGAAATCAAACAAAAGGTATTCAGGATCACTTCTGGCACTATTCTGATTGAACATGAAAATCTTTGATCCTGCAAAAAAGACTACTAAAGTTGCTATGTCAAAACTATAGCCAGTATATTGTGTTTCTGGTATACAGATATGCCTTTTCTCTACTAGGCAAATCCTTCAGTCTAGATTGAGAGTGAAGGATGACAAATGTGGTTCTACCATGAGAAGTCTAGTAATGCTGTCCTATCAGCTACTCCCAATCTTTGGTATAACATCCAGATTGTAAGAACTTGCATTCTCAAGCATGATGTCCCCAATCCTGTAAGTCTTACAACAAGATATCTAGACTTTGAGACTTTCTATTGTTATTTTGGACATGCTTCTGATGAAGTTATATGTTATGTTTCTCACAATGTTGAAGATGTAAAGAAGATCCATTTTCCAATACAGAAATGTGTTTATCATGGTTGTACTCTTGGAAAGATATATCAATGTAGTTTTCCTGAGAACCCTATTCATTGTAGTGAGCTTCTAGGATTAATTCACTCAGATCTTCTTGAGCTCTCCACCTTGTCTTATTCAAAGTACAAGTGTATGATTACATTCTTTAATGACTATTCCTCTTATTGCAATATTGCTTTTCTGTACAAAAAGTCTAAAGCTACAGATGTAGTTAAGTCTATTTTCTGAATGTGGTCAAACACTACTTCCCATCCTATGAAGAATTGTATACTGATAATGGAGGAGAATATATAACCTCAAAATTACAATCCTTTCTAAAAGAGTAAGAATTTATCAATGAGACTATTACTCTACATATACACCAACAAAATGGTTATGCTAAATGATTGAACTGCATCTTACTTGAAAAGATACAGTCAATGCAAATTAAAGCATGTTTATCAGATTCCTGATGGCAATTTGTAATAGCAGCTACAGCTTATATATACAATTGCATACCTGTTAGATGTTTCAAGTGGAAAACACCTCAGAAGATCTTCTTGGATAACAAACCCAAAACATCACACTTCTGTGTCTTTGGCTATAAAGCCTATATTGTTTTCCAGTGAAGTTTGTGCCAACAAACTTGTGTCACATTCTAAATTGATGATATTCATTGGGTATGAGGACAATGGATATTACATTATATGCTATACACTAGGAAATATCATTTTTAACTCCACATATACCATCTTTGATAAGGGACTTTTTCTCAAATGCACTGACTCCATACAAAAGAGTACAAATTATATAATAAGTTATTGGACAAAATAAGTCCAGAAATAGAGTTGCCAGTATCTGACTCTTCTAGAAAAGATGAACCTGCTCCAGTATCTATTCCACATATTTCTATTCCTCCCATTCAAAACAATCCTTCTACTTGTTCTCCTTTACCTTCTTTTTCTTATAAGTCTACTTCTCCTCTACCTACTCTAGGGTCTAAAAAGCTCATAATAGAGATTGAAGAGGCTAATAATATTGACTTTGATGTTGAGATACAACCATCCAGCTCTCAATGTTCTTTATAACCTTTTTTGCAAACATTATAAGAAGGTTCTGAATTAAGGAGATCTAAACATCAAACTCAAATACTCTTTAGAGAAGGAAACATTTATGGAGAACAAGAATATCCTACTAATATCTTATGAAACTCTTTATAGCAGCAAAGAGGAAGGTTTCCTAACTCTAACATGACTTGTAATACACATAAGAGTACTTATCAGGAATTGCAAAGGATCTATCAGAATACACAATGTTTTTCTAATAACCTACTACCTAGGACACTTAGGATAAATAGAGTTGATTACCCATATAACTTATCTAATAATATTATTGAGATGAATGGAATCCCATATAATATCCAGTAGAAAGACAAATGCCCAATCATTGTTGATAACAATAGAAGTAGAATGAACACTCCACTTCTTGTATGTGAATCAGCTAAGCCAGCCATTACTAGCTACTTAGCATACCTTACAAAAGAAGGGAGAGTAGAGCAAATTCACTTTCTCTTAGTACAATATATAGCAGAGTCTTGCCCAATCCCCAAAAGCCTTGGAGATATCACTAGATTGCTAGTTAACATTTAAAAGAAGTGGCTTGAGTTTTATCTTGAAAAACTGAAATTACTTAAAGACAGAAACATCTATGAAGTTATAAATCTTCCTAAAAGAAGAAAATTGATCAAGAATTGCTGAGTGTTCAATATTAAGTCTAATAGTCATTATAAATCTCAACTTGTTGCAAAAGGATTTTCTTAAGTTGAAGGAATTAAAGATTGGGATATCCATAGTGTTGATGTAAAAACTACCTACCTATATAATGATCTTAATAAAGAAGTCTACATAGAGCAGTCTGAAGATTTTAGACTACCTAGCAAAGAAAATAAAGTCTGGCAACTTCACAAAGTATTGTATAGCATTAAGCAAGCTAGCTTATCCTGGTGGCAAACTATAACTAAGTTAATGTTAGCTCTAGGATTTAAGCAATACAAATCTAATACTGGTGTGTATTACTTCATTGATAAAGAGACTAGAGAGCTTGTTATAATAATTGTCTATGTTAATGATGTTTACTTCATGAGTTCAAAAGATTCCTCACTCCTCTTAAAGCTGAAGCAAAAATTTATAATGAAATAGGAATGCTGTAACCTTGAAGAAACTAAAAAGTTTCTTGGAATGCATATAAGTCATAACTGCAAGGATCAAAGGATCTTTGTAGACCAATCTAAGTACTTGAACAAAGTTCTAGCATGATTCAATATAACAACTAACACAACAAGTACTCTACTTCTATTAGACTATGTGTTTAACCTAATGATAAAGAGTATGATTCTAATTTCCATCAAAAGTATCAGCAAATAGTTGGATCTCTGATATATCTAATGATTGGCTCATGTTCTGACATAAGATTTTCTGTAGTCAAACTTGCTCAATAAATGGAAAATCTTTCAAATAAGTATTATTAAGCAGGATTACATCTTTGCAGATATTTGCTTAATACTTGCAAGTATCAGATAGTCTATAATAGACTTAGTAATGAATCTATTGTAGCACACTCTAACTCAGATTAGGCACAAGATCCAGAATCACATAAATTTAGTTACTTTACTTTAATGGCTTGTAGAGTAACATTCTAAATAAGCCATGCAAAAGACAGTAGCTATTGTGGCAAATACTAGTTACAAAGACCAATAACAACACTACAAGTAAATTTCTTAGTAGGATATCAAGTGGGGATCACAAGAGAACTCAATAAGAAGTCTCTGATATATTACTATACTATTTATACAATAGATACATAGTCCATGCTAAAAATAAATAACCCTACCCTAATGTTCATGCATTATCCATAAGTGCACCATATATATATCATGAGGTGAACATATTATTAACATATATCTTCATCATCCTTTTAGTTCTTTTTCTCTAAATCTAGACTTATGATTTCATATTATGTAATATGTCATGTGATCATTACTGTGACAGTGTCATATGACTATGATATTTTTGTGTGACATTTTGTGACAGTGTGACCCTTTCATTCTCTTAACTCTAACCTTAGTTCAAAAATAGAAAAAGAAAAAGAAATATCAAAAAAATATATATATCAAATCAAGAAAAAATATATAAGAGAAAAGAAAAATGTTAATGTTTAAGTATATCATAACAGTGGCTCTATCTTTAACTGAGACTAAGTATATGGCTTTTTCTAATTGTAGCTATTAACTTGTTTGAATAAGAAACTTTTTTCATAAGGTTGGTTTTAATATTCCAACTTCTTATATCTATGGTGATAATCTTAGCTCACTTTTCTGGAGATCTAATATTATACAAGAAAAGTACTCCAAATATATTGATATCTGCTATCACTACATAAGAGATTTAATTGAGAATGAACAAATTAAATTATATCACATTGATGAAAATGGTAGCAGAAGGATAGGATATATAGAACAAGAAAGAAGAAGCAGCAAAACCTGAATAAAAATTTGGTGCCAGAACAATTTCATAAATAAATTCATATGTTTGGAAAGAAAGCAAGTGAAAGGATGCCAGTAAAAAAGATATGGGATTATGCAATAGAAATGAAGAAAGAGTTCATGCTAAAGAAGGGGTAGGTTTATCCATTGTTGAGGGAGAAGAGAGAAGATATATATAAGTTCATTTAAGAATAATTGAGAAAAGAATATATCAAACTCTTGAAGTTACCTCAAACAGCATCTGTATTTTTTGTAGGAAAGAAGAATAGTAAGAAGTATATAGTACAAGACTATCATTATTTAAAGAAATGGACTATTAAAAACAACTATTCTTTATCTCTTATTTTGTAGAAAGCATAGGTACTAAAAAAGTATTTACTAAATCAAATTTATGCTGGAGTTATAATAATGTACATATTAAGGAGGAAGATGAGTGAAAGGCAGTATTTATGTTTCCAGAAGTGTTATTCAAACCAACAGTGATATTCTTCAGACATATAAGCTCATCAGCAATGTTTCAGACCATAATGAATAAGATTCTGGAAGATTTAATCAATACTGAGGAAGTAGTGAGTTTTATTGATGATGTAATAATAGGAATGGAAGAGGAAGAGGGACATGATAAAGTAGTAGAATAAGTAGTAAGAATGTTGGCAGAGGATGACTTATATATTAAACCTGAAAAATACAAGTGGAAGATTAGGGAGGTAGGATTTCTAAGAGTGGTAATTAGATCTGAAGAAATAAAAATAGAAGAGGAAAAATTCAAGGAAGTATTGGAATAGCTAACTTTGAAAGGATTTAAAGATGTACAGAAGTTTTTAGAACTTGCTAATTACTATTGCTGATTTATTAAAGATTTCGCAGTGATAGCCAGACCATTATATGACCTGATCAAAAAGAATCAGAAGTAAGATTGGATAGAGAAGTAGGAGAAAGCATTTCAGAAGTCAAAGGAAAGGTTCATCAAAGAACTAGTGTTAGCAGTACCAAATTTGGACAAAAAATGAGAATAAAAGTAAATATATTAGATTATACAATGGGAGATATATTATCTATAGAGTATAAGGATGGAAGATAGAAACCAGTGGCATTTCTTTCAAAATCTCTAGATAGGACAAAGAGAAATTATAAAATTCATGACAAGAAGATGCTAGCAGTAATAAGAGGATTTATAAACTAGATATATTTATTAGAAGGCACAAAGTTAATGTTTGAGGTCTGGATAGACTACAAGAATTTAGAATATTTTATAAAGATAGAAAATTTGAACAGAAGACAAGCTCACTAAGTTTTATATCTGTCAAAATTTGACTTTATTCTAAAATATGTACTAGGCACAAAAATGGAGAAGGTAAATTGACTAAGTAGGAGACAGGGCTAGAAATTAGGTACAGAAAATAATAATGATAACCAGATCTTAATTAAAGAACAACTTTTACAAATTTAAATAGAATTAAGCTGATTTTTCCACTAGTCTATTCTAATAACTGTCTCTAATTTTATAATCTTCTAATTACCACCAATATTGCCTTGTCATGGATTTTACAGTTTCTCTTCATCTCATTAAGATATTTTGACAAGTATACCACTGGTGTCAAGATCGTTGACGGTGGACTTTATTTTATTTCCTCTTTTCACTTTATTTTACTTTTCTTTTTAATTTTCTATTTTTAGAACAACTCGGGTTAGGGTTTATCAGTCACGCTGTCACATCAGTCACAAATTGATGGCATAGTCACAAGACTGATCACGGAACTTAGGAGAAGGAAGTAGAAGGTTCTGGAATAAAGTGACGTCATACAGTATGGACAACACATGCTAGCCTCATGTTATACTCATGGTCATTTAGGGTAGGGTGCACAGTAGCTAGCACGGACCATGGGGAATAGTATATAAGGTAGACTACTTTGTATTAGGAATTCTATTGAGTTCTCTTGTGTCACTCAATACAAGAGTTGTTTCTTGACTTAATACTTTGAGTCTTGAACCATAACAACTGGCCTCTATCAACTAGTACTATACTTCATCAACAACACTCCCTCTATTGCATAATCTGATACGTTTACTTTTATTCTCATCTTCTTATCTAAGTCTGGCATTATCCAAATTGGTTCTATAGTAAACTGTTTTTTCAGTGTCTTATCTTCTACTATTACTTGTACTTTTCCTCATCAACTCATGCAATGGCCTCACTATCTTTGCAAAATCTTTCATAAATCTCCTGTAATAATTAGCCAACCCCAAGAACTTTTGTACTTCCTTAACTGATTTAGGAAATGGCCAATCCAACACTACCTTTACTTTTCATCTTTATTCCCTCTAGTCCAATCACTACTCCTAGCAATTCTACTTTCCTAACATTCTACTTGTATTTTTCTGCTTTTACATATAAATCATTCTTTACTGATCTTTTCACTATATCTTCTACTACTTCATCATGTTCTTTCTATTCCTACTTGTCATGGTATATTCATTTTATAGTTCACATATAGACTTTAGGGCAGGGTTATTTATTACTAGTACAGAACATGTATTATTAGTATATAGGATAGTAATATATTGGGAACTTCTTGTTGAGTTCTCTTGTAATCCCCATGAGACTCTTTACTGTAAGACTACTTAGTATACTATTAACTATCTTGGTAAGTGACTGCCACAGTACTACTATTAC
Organism: Leucocoprinus gongylophorus; assembly: GCA_022457215.2. NCBI lineage: Eukaryota > Fungi > Basidiomycota > Agaricomycetes > Agaricales > Agaricaceae > Leucocoprinus > Leucocoprinus gongylophorus. The sequence goes on from JAJOHK020000168.1 coordinate 22,320, forward strand.
ATTGGTCAATAAAACTCACCACTTTTCCAGTGTTGATCAAGCCCCACAGGATCTCATTCATGATTTTTTAGAACACTGTAGATAAATTATTATACTCTTACAATAAATTTAATTTAGTAAATACTTTTTTATGCTTATATTTTTCATTATGTTCAAAATCAAAGATAAAGAATAGTTATTTTCATTATCCACTTATTTAAATACTTATAATCCTGAACCATCCTCTTCTTACTATTCTTATTTCCTACAAAAATACTAGTGCTGTTTGAAGTAACTTTGAGAGTCTAATAAATCACTTTCTCAATTGTTCATCAATGAATTCACACATCTCTCCCCTCTCTTCTCTAACAATGGATAAATCTTCCTCTTCCTTAATAAAAACCCTTCTTTTAACTCAATTGCATAATCTCACATCTTCTTCACTAGCATTCTCTCACTTGCTTTCTTTTCAAGGACATGCATTTATTTATGAAAACTTGGAATGACCAATTTCATGGCTTATTTCTCTAACTTCACTGCCTCCTCTTTCTGATCATATATCTCCCATTCTTTTGCTATCTGCTTCACCTCCATCATCTATCCCTTTTTGTATTTCTTCTTCTTTTTCTTTTATTCTTGCTTCTCTCCCTCTTCTTTCTTTTTTTCCTCTTCTTTTTATTTTTGCCATCCCTGTTTTTCTTACTTTGGTCTCTACTACTTTCTATATTCTTCTGGACACCTTGCTATCTTAACTTCCCCTGTCCTTCTCACTTTTCACTTCTACTATCACATCAATCTCTATCCTCTCCCTATGCTTCTGATAATAAATATTTACCTCCACCATATGCTCAATAGGTTTCTTTTTATTAAAATAACCATCCATATTCCTCACATAAATAGATTTCTCAATCTTTTTTAGTTTAAACCTCTGCTTTTTTACAAACTTCAAACTTATCACCAACCCCATTATACCACTGTCCAACAATGCCTCTACTATTACTCTCTCTTATGTATCAATCTCTTCTAGTCCAATATTCACTATTACCTCTCTCAATAATTCTTCTTCCTCTGTCTTTCATACTTCTACTGGCTTTTTCTTCTTTTCCTTCTTTGCTCTCTCTTCTCTCAAAACTATCTTTTTGTTTCCTCCACTATTGTTTCACTTCTTTCTTCATTACTATTCTCACTTTCTCAATTTTTATTTCTTATCTTATCTTATCTTTCTTTATCTTCTATCTTACTCATCAACCTTTTCTCTTTTCTTTTACTTTCCCTACAATATCTATCCAAATTTGCCACTCTCTTGTATCATTGTCTAATACTTTTGGGAGGGAATTCTGCCCCTATCAATTATCTCCTAATTCTTCTATCTACTTCTCTTTTAAATTCTTCTACCAATAGTCTCTCTCTATATTTACTATCCCTTGTTACTTGCTTGAACAACTGGATATATTCATTCATGGTCTGTTGATCTTGTTCAAATTGCTTTAACTACACTACTTTTCTTGATTTCTTATCTTTCCCTCCAAATTTCTCTTTTATCTCTTTTAAAAACTGTTCTACTGTTTTGAAATCCAACACTCCTGTTTCCAAGTATTCCAAAATATTTTTCTTCCAAATATATACTGAACCTCTATGTATATACATCAATACCCACTTTACTTGTTCTTATACTATCATTTTCCTCATTATTATCTTCAAATACAATTTATATGCTGTTATAAATTCTCCAACTTTAACTGCTTTTCTATTAGACAGAGACAGCTTGGTTATCTCTGCCTGAAACCCATTATTGGGTTTTAGTTTGGCTTTTCTCTCCAGTACTCTCAACAGCTTCTATATTCTTACAACTTGCTTATTTCTTTGTTGTAGTAAAATTAATATCTGTTCAATTGAGTTGTGTTGACTCAGATTCAAACTAAGTATGAGAGCAAGACTGGTGTTGGCCCTACTTTCAAATTTGAACTCTTTCAAAGGCATCTCCATAAGTACTAGCAGGCCCTCTTCAAGTCCTATCTTATACTATCTACTTATTCTACTGCCCTGATCAAATTGTTATACTAAAATCCCTAAGAAGAGAATCTCTAAACTAGATATTTCCTTATAAAATAATGCCCCTTCTCTATGTAGATAGATTATAAGTAAATACTATAACATAAGGCTTCTATATAAAAGATGTATATATTCTACTCAACACCATCTACTTAAACAATAATTAATGTCTAATTAGCAGCCTAGGTCTGATTACCAATGTCTACAATTGCCCATACTGACCAACTATCTCCAATTTATATTTTAGATCTAGCTTTTAAACCAAGAGTGACTAGTAATTATTTTAACCATCAGTTAAGAGTAATAAGAGAGTAAAAATTAAATAGAAAATGCCTTGTATTTGGCAGTATCAAGAATGACTATTAAGTTCTAATATTACAACTTAAGTCTCAGAGTTAAAATGAAGAAATAACCTTATATAGAGTTTATGCAAGAAAACTTAGTAAAATTCCTAATATAATGTATCTACCTTTATATATACTAAGCTAGTGGTTCATGTTACATGAATCCTAACCTACTCTGAAGACTATATATATTACATATTATTGATATGTGGTACAATACTATTCTGTAAGAATATTTTATATCTTTCTGTCACAAACTTCATTCAGCTTGTATCTTCACAACCAGTGGACCGATTTTCACAAACTAAGTTGCACTGGAAAGCCCCAAATGAAAGCTATCCACACATATATGGGATGTACAAAAGCAACAACAAATGACTGAGATATCAGGCCATCAGTAGCTGTAAAAGCTTTGTCTGCTAATATCTCATGAATGGCTGAACGGATTCACACGATTGAACTTGCGTTGGGAAGTGCTCATCGATCCGTTTCCAACGATATATGATGCATCTCAAAGTAATAAGTATTGGTAGAGATACGAGCATATCAATGTAGTGACATAATTAGTTATCTTCTAAAATTAGCCTGACAGCTCCCATCAGGTACGAGTTTTGATCATGTGATGGCAACAGCTTGTGCACGGACCATCACTCTTTCGTATATATACTTCTGTGTCTGAGGGCTAGACCTCAGACTTAATAACGTCAATTATTCTTATTGATACTTTCCATTATCTATCATCATCACATCCTTATACTGAACCTCTGAAACACCATTAAGTTCAAGTATCACAACCAGTGAGTATCTTATTTGTGATACTTTCTATTATATTATATAATTGTGTGACTGATGTATGACTCCTTGTTATAGAGTATGTATGTAATATCATGATAACCTCTAATCTTAAGTCCAATTAATAAATTTTAAGGGAAGCAGTTAGGTGCTAGCATACCTCAAAACTATTTACTAATAACATTCTTACTAATCTTATAACCCAGCTTAGAGATTTACAAGCTTCTATATCAAATCTTATCTCCACTAATATCAAGATTTCTATTACTTACTAACACTTCTACAACTCAGAAATACTCCTCTACTACTCTTGACCTTATAATCTACCTCTGTCAGAATTTAGCAATGATTCACAAACTAGGTAAGCTTTTTTAAGCTTTTATTTTTTATATATCTAGTTGTTTACAAACTATTTTGTCTGTAAATAAGACAAGATTCTCTAGGCCCTCTTCTTCTTCAAAAGTGGCCACTATTCGAGTTGAAGATTGTAAACTCTATTTATTTTTCATTTCATTTCTTATTTCTATTTTCTTCTCTATTTATGTTTTATTATTGGACTTAGAGTTAGAGATTAGTGTAATATTACACAATGGGACACTGTGTCACATATTTGTCACATGTTATGGTCATAGTCACATGATATGTTACACAAGAAGACTCTGAAATAATGATATTATACAATATGTTTACCACATATTAATCTATATATGGCCTTTAGGATAGGTTAGATAAGGTCTTATATGGACCAACTAACTAGTGTATATAAGGTAGATATATTGTACTAGGAATTTAATTGAGATCTCTTATATAAACTTGATATAAGATTTCTCTTTTGACTTATCACTGAAAATTAAGTTGTAATAGTTAAACTTTGAAATATTTAGAAGAAATCTTCTATGAAAAATCAGCTTTTCTATTATAACTTGGTCTAAGTTTGAATAGATCTTTTAGAAGCACTTCTTCTCTATCAATGTTATTACAGAAGCTATCAATAAGCTGGAGGAGACAGTCTATTACTAGGGAAATTATATAGTAGAAGAATACCTAAACAAGTTTCAACTCTAATATTAGGAACCAGTTGCATAGACTAGCAAACTATAATTGTCAAAGTTTACTATGGTCTTTAAATAATAATCCAGAACCAGTAAGAAAATCTAACCTCCAGCTTAGTTTGATACTGTCTAGTAAATAGATTAAGCCTATTAAGTGAACAAGATATTATAATTAAAGACTCAAAGTGTTAAGTTAACAAAAGAATCTTGTATTAGAGTTAATATAAGAGAACTCAATAAAGTTTCTAGTATAAGTTATCTACTATATATATTCTTAACTAATAGTCCATACTCAACTATATCTAACCTACTCTAAAGATTATATACTATTCTTAAGATCAATATGTGGTGAACATACTGTTATGATATTATTGTTTTAAAAATATCTGTATTCTTTCATGCAACTATGATGTGCATGACTGATATATGACAGTTGTAAAAGTCATGTGTGATATTATACTATAATCATAATCTTAAGTTTAAAATAAGAAAATAAATTAAAAAAATAAAAATGAGAGAGAAAAATAAAATAAACTAAGTCTATTATCTTTAACTCTAATACAATGTGTTTCAGTTAACCTAACATGGAACTTCTGCTACCTTTTTTAATTTATAAGCCTCACAGAACTTGTTTATATTCTTTCTTTCTTAACAGCTTTCTTATCTTATCAGCACTCATACACCAACTGCTACTAATACTTCCTTCTAGTATTCCAATAAACATTGATGCTACTTAGAAACTCTGCCCTATGCCAATCAGAGGTTGTTACTCATATAGAAATCCAAACTATATAATTAAAGAACATGAAAACTTATCAATACTTGGAACTCACAAACTTAGAAGGTATTAGTAGCAATAGAGATAAACAAGATTTTATATAGAGTAGCTAGAAAATTGTGTGTACTAACTACTAGTAAATAGGTTTATTATATGAGTAAAACAAATAGATATGTTAGAGGGATCACTGTTATATTTTGGTATATTTCTCTATGTTAAGTATTATTACCATAGTTCTTACTAAGTGCCCAAAGTGGGATAAAAGGCTTTCTCTTCATCTAGTAATCAATACTCTCAATACTTACAGAGCTTTTCTATGTCTTTCTATCTTTTTACAAACTACTAACACTACTATATATATCTCTATATATACATTAGTTAACTCTGGCACTACTAGAATCTTTATCAACTGAGGTTTTGTAAACAGATATTACTTAAATATCTCTTAAGGCCTATAATTGATGATACCTCCAACAAAGATGGCCATGTATCTGAGATCATGGACATTGTACTATAATATTAGTTATACTCCAAATGGATTTTGCTTGCTATCTCCAGTTTAAGCAAACAGAATTTCATTCTTGATTTCACTTGGCTGAAGAAGAATAACCATGAAATCAACTAGCAGAAATAAGAGGTTATAATAACAAGATACTCTATATTATATTTAGGCTGTCAAGACATCCAGAAGGCTACAAAATATCTAATATATTCTTTGAAAACATATTAGTCTGGCCCCTTTACTAGCTTTCTGAAAGACTCTAATGATATAGAATATGCTCTGTGGACTACTACACAGTAGGAGAAAGAGCTATGTAATTGTTATTATCTGATATAGCTACTTTCCAAACCTCTCATCTTTAACCTTTACATAACCCTTATTCTTCACAGAGCAGTCCAAGTTGGACAAGTTTATTGCAAAAAACCTCTATACTAAACAGATATGACCCTTAAAGTCTCTTATAGCTATACTAGTATTTTATATTAAGAAAAGAAATGAGTCTCTTTACCTAGTACAAGACTACTGGAACATAAATGTTATGATCGATGCCTTCAGGATACAGCATGGAGAAGGACAAAGAGTATGATGACATAATTGGCTGTGCCATAGTAGTCTCAGTCAGTACCTCATATAGTAGGTGCTACAACTTTGCTTTATCCTCACAGTCTCCTCATGTTGTCTTATTCATATGCCTCATGTACTGTACACTGTTTCCGTGTTTCATACTAGTATATATAGCATAGATACTATTCTGTATCCTTATGCTTTACCACTTATACAACTTCTCTTGACTTCTCTCAAGTTTTTGCCTAAGTGCAACCTGAGCTCTAGCTTAAGGTCATAACAATAAATATGCTTACTATTAAGAAAAAGTACCTGTTCCTATTGATTTCCAAGCTTATTACAAAACCCCAAGATACCCAGTACTTTACCAAGCTAGATGTCTACTAGAAATTCAATAATCTTTATATCAAGCCCAGTAATAAGTGGAAGAAAGCATGAATTGTGGACTTTTCGAACCCTTGGTGATGTTCTTTAGTATAACTAATAGCCTGGCCATCTTCTAAACTATGATAAACAACATTTTTCAAGACTTTATAGCAAAAAGCATCATAATACTATACTTGGATGATATCCTGATCTTTACCTAGATGTTAGAAGAGCATTATAAGGCAGTCTGTAAAGATTTAGAGGTCTTGGCCAAATATAAGTTGTTCTTTTTCCCTAGGAAATACAACTTCAACAAACTATATATTAAGTATTTAGTATTATGATTAAAGACTTAGAGTTAAGTCAATAAAAGAATCTTATATTAGGAGAACTCAATGGAGTTTTTGTTACAAACTAGTCTACCTTATATATCACAGACTATGGTCTGTGTGCACACTATAACTGTTGTGGCAACCACTTATCACAATAACAAATGATAGTACAAGCGAGTATATCTCAAAGTGAATATGATGTGGGAAGTTTACAAGAGAACTCGACAAGGAGTCTCTGTTAAATTAGAGTCCTATATATACAGAATACACATGGTCCGTACTACATCCTCATGTCCACCTCATTTCTTACTCAAGGCCACCATGTTATATACATGTATCCTGACATCATCTTCCAGATTCTTCTACTATGTTCTAGGCCTATGACGTCACATCATGTGACATGTCATGTGACTGCAATATCACATGCATCTTTATCATCACTAAAAATAAAAATAAAAATAAAAATAAAATCAAGAAAAATAGATAAAAGAAAAAGAAAAATGTTAGTATTCAATGCGTTCTATAACAATAACTAACCTACTCTAAAGTTTATATATCTTTTATAAGACCAACATGCTATAGCCATACTATATGATATTATCTGTTCTAGAACATTCTCTGACTTTTTATGTGTCATGTGATTATGTGACTACATTGTGACATTATACCACCTCTAACCCTAAGTCTCAAATAAGAAAATAAACATAAAATAAAATAAAAATAAGAAAGGAAAATAAAAGAAATAAAGTCTATTATTTTCAACTCTGATGTTATGATGCATCTGGACACTAACTTTTTTCTTTTCTTTTATCTATTGTTCTCAATTTTATATTTCTTTTTTTTTGACTTTTCTTTTTCTTTTTCTTTTATTTTCTTTACTTAGAGCTAAGATTAGGGTTAGAGTGATGTCACAAGTATACTGTCACACATCAGTCACATCAGATGACATGGTCACAGTAACAGTCACAAGTCACAAGGCCTAGACTCAGATAGAAAGAGCAAAAAAGATGATATCAAGAAGCATATTAATAGTATGTCTACTTTATGGTGTATACTGTTACAACTCAAAAGCCTTAGTGTTGACTTAAGAGAAGAACCTTGTATAGGGTAAACACAAGAGAACTCAATGGAGAACTCTTTACAAGATCTCTTAGTCCGTGCTATGACTACATTACTCCTACCCTAAAGTCCATGCATCATTCTCATGTTCTATTACTCATCCACCATAAGGCCACCATGCCGTATACATGTGCCCTGACATCATATCCCTTAATCTCTGCTGTACATGTGTGCACCATGTATACACCATGAGGAACTATTGTCTCTTGATATCATCTCTAACCCTAACTCCTACTCTAGACTCTTTCCGATTCTTCTAGACCGTAAGTTCTTCCAGACCACTCTAGACTACTCCAAGCCTATGACGTAATGTCATGTGACTTCCCAGTCACATGCCCATATCCCTCTCTAGCCATAGACTAATAATTAACTATAGGTCCTAACCCTAACCCTAAATGTCTGTCTACACTTTCGAGTTATAACATATACATGGTACACTCATGGTTAATGCATGGACTTTAGGGTAGGGTTAATTATTGTTAGCACAGACCATGGGACTTTTGTATAAATAGTATAGGAATATAGCAGAGACTTCTTGTCAAGTTCTCTTATGATTTCTACAATGATATCCTATTGAGAGATTTATTGTTTGTGCTCTATTGGTCTTTTTGATTAGTGGTTGCCACAACATCTAACATCTAGGTCTAAAGTCAAGATGAACTTGATTAAGGTAGCTGGAGTCTGTGATTAGCCTATACCAACCACTTGTATAGAGCTACAGATATTTTTTGGTTTCACTAACTTTGATCAAATATTTACCTATAGTTTTCTACTATTGCCCAATCCCTTTTAAATATCATAGTAAGTAACAGTATATAGATCTAGAACTTAGAGTGCCCTCAAGTCTAAAGTTTCTATGGCCTAATAACAATACTAACAATGCATAGATATACACTGACTTTTAACCTTAGATTTCTAAGTAAGACAAAAGGTTTTTGTGAAAGCTTGGTTCTTTTACACCACTCAACCATCCAAGAAGCTATATCCATATATTCTATCCACCCAGTCTTCTATATCTTTATGCTTGAAGCTACTACTTCTAGTAACTTCTCTAGCTTATTAGATCTCTTGTATTATAGCCTTAAGCTTGGCTCAGGTTACAACTCAGGCAAAGACTTGAGTAAAAATAAGGAATAAAGTCAATTGGTAAAATATAAGATTATAGAGTAGTATTTATAACTATACATATCTATAACCATGAGTAATATATATATATTAGTACATGAGGAAGAAATAAGGAAATAGTAAGGAAAACATGATAAAGCCTTGACTACTATATAAGATGCTGACTGATTATACATATGAATAATGTACAGCATAGATAATCATTGAGTTATAAAGAAACAACCCTAACATATATTATCTACAAATAAACCATTTTGTAGATATGAGGCATTGATTGTAATATTCTGACTATACCAGTTATCATTGATAGTAAGGTTGAATATAAAATATCATAAATTATCAACTTAGAAATCAACCAAAGATAAGCTTTCAAACTCCTCTATAAGGTCATCTGGCTGGACTACAAAGACATAGAAGACAAATCTGAGTAGCTACCTACTACTAAACTCATCCACACACTGGAACTGATATTTAACTTCTATATTACATATCCTTCAAAGTCTTGTCTGCTTGCTCTATCTTGATCTTATCTATATTCTGCTATATCCATTCTTGTTTCTATTTTTTTCCTCCTGATCTTTTGTTCTCATTTACATTTCCAGTTTGAGTCACATTTTGGTTCTTGAGAGCTTATCTCTAAGAGAGGAATACTGTTATAGACTAACTTTTAAGACTTTCCATCTCTAACCTCAGATAGAACTTTAACCAATTCTAAATATATTTCTGCATCCATACTTGTTTATTGTCATGGTCCAATCTTCAAGCTATATTCTATCTCCAATGTTGATAAAATCAAGCTATATTCAAGCTACATTGTCCTGACAAAAGTTAGTATCAATCTGAGTTATACCTTTTTCTATAAGATAGTACTCAAAATCCTACAAGTATTTTGTCTTCCATAGTGTAGTTTACTTGTTCTTATTCTTATGAGTACTTTATTTTCCATGATAGAGTTTACTCCTATTTTTATCTGATCTTTATTATTATTTCATGTAGATAAACTCTAAGACATTAAAATTACTTAATGTGTGTCTCTACTTGAGTCTCCTACTATTTTGAACCATCTTCTAGTATATAAGGCTAGTTGTTATGAATCAAGACCCTTAGAGTTGGACAATGAAGTAACCTTGTATAGGGTTTACACAAGAGAACTTGATGGAGAACTCTATACAGAATAGTTTACCTTTATATACTAGATCCTCATGGTCTATGCTAGCTATTTCTAACCTACCCTAAACAACCATGTGTTAGCCATGAGGTTCCCATATGGTATGCTGTCATTCTTCTAGAGCTCTCTCTGTATCACATGACCCCTGCCATCACTAATCCTAGTCCTACATGCTAAAAATAGAATAAAGGGAGAATAAGATAGAAAAGAAAATAGGGAAAAAATGAAATGAAAAGAAACTAAGTCCACTTTCTGCGATCTTGACACTAGTAGTTATGCTATAATAGCTTGTCTGATAGTCAACTATAATCAACATTGATCTCCAGTGTTAATAAGTGACATACTCTAATTCTGGATTATGACTTCAAAGTAATTCTCCTCTTCTGATGAGTACTTTACTTATCTCTAAGATATTGTTAATACTTCAAAATCAATCTCTAATATTAATAGTATTATACTGTTTCTACTATAAGTTTTTGTTACTATCAAGAATATAAAGTCAGAAAGGTATAAAATGCAGAATAGATCTTGCTTCAAGTAGATATCCATAATTAGTCATACACAAAAAGGGTCAGATTAAGTGTGGAAACCTATCCATGAAATGGATATGGAAATCTATAGAGTTGGGAAGTACCCAGATTATAATTATACCTACTGTCTATTATGTGGTTGTAATTTTGGATGACAAGATAGAGAGGTAGTTGAATTAGTTTGAGTCTTAGTTAGTTTTAGTTAGTCTTAGTCAATTCCTAAATTGAAGACTACAAAGTATCTACTTAGTTTTATATACTGAGTCTGTAGTTGGAACTATGGCTAAGGAATAGTAGTATAGGAGATAACTAAGGAGATATTATGGAGACAGTTTCTAGAGAATAAGACAACCAGGAGTCTAGGTATCAAGTTGCTAGGAGATGAAACATGAGAGACTGATCTGTGTGTCAACAATTATGAATGTGGAGATATATCTAGATGTGGTTAAAGTCCTAATTAGAAGTCAGGAAGTAGAAGTCTCAGAAGTTAGTCTATAACAAAAGTTGGCAATCTAGAGAAGATATTAAAGACACTACAATCTCTAACAAAACTCTGTATGAAGTCCAATTAAAAGTACAAAAAATTGAAATTTGAATGCAGGCTTAGATAGTGGTAGCACGGACCCAGGCACATTTGTATAAATAGGACACTAATTAAGCAGAGACTCCTTGTCAAGTTCTCTTGTGAATTCCCATATTATACTTCTTTGAGGTTTACTCGTTAGTAAGATCATTTGTCCTTTGTGATAAGTGGTTGCTACAACAGTAGAACTCGACTATCCTCTAGGACTCTGCGTTACGCGGACTCCTATCTTTTCTTACTCTTTATGATTTGATTAATAATAAATAAATAAATAAATACTTACTTACTTAATAAATAATAAATAAATAATAAATAATTTAATATAATAATAATAATAATAATAATTTAATATAAAATTAATCTTAATCTTATAATAATAATAATAATATAAAGTAAATCCAAAATTAGAACTAACATCAAATTAGCTGAAAGCATTTGATACTTAGTTCTTAATTTTGTTCTTTGGGGAAAAATTCAAACATCTTTTTACAAACTAAAATCGAATTTGAATCCCCTGTTAAATAATAAATAATAAATAAATAATAGTTTTTCGAATTCTAAACAAGCCCCTTGAGTTTGAATTTTGACTTTGACTTTAATAGTTAACAGAAAAATATCAACTTATATTACCCTCTGAATGTATTGGTAATATTCTTAAAGTTGATATTTTGTTATTAAGTTATTATTAACAAATGAAAAACCGGCCATTGACTACAAAAATCAAAACATAGGAAAAGGTTCCAAAGCCAGTTTTGAATACTCTAATTCAGCTTAAAATATGTCTAAAAATTAGAACTAAAATCAAATTAGCCTAAAGCATTTGATTAGTTCTTAATTTTGTTCTTTAATTAGTTATAATAATATAATATAATAATATTAATATTAATAATAATTTTGATCGAAAAAAGATTATTATCAAGGATAAAGTAGTTCTTGATCAAAATTTGTGTCAAAAATTTAAATTAATGTCTTATAATATATATATAAATATAAATAAATAAATAGTTTGAAAAAAACCAGCAATACAAAAATAGTATAAAAAGAACACTTAAAAACTGCCGGTTTTGGTGATAACTAAATAAATAAATAAATAAAGTAGGACCTATAAAAATTATCAAAATAAACTTAAACTTGGTCCTACGTTTTCAAAAAAGTTAAGTTAAATTAAAATAAATTAAAAATTAAAAATAAGTTAAGTTAAAATTAGTATTAATATAATAATATAATATATTTAATTGCTCTTCTTTAATTACATTTTCTATTATATGTCTTAATATAGGAGAATTTATTTCTTGAGCAATATCTTCTTTATCTTTATATATAGTAATTATTTTGTTAAGATCTGTACCATTCTCATTTTTGTGAGATAAATTTATTATATTGTTATTTTTATTCATTAAATTAAAATTATTATCATTATCATTAAGAAAATACCTTTATTTATTTATACTGATTAGTATTTTAATTTTCAGTAGATAGAAACCAAATAGTTAGTAACTAAAATATAATTTATTTTAAAAACATAAAATAGTTATTTTCAGTTGAATTTATGCCTTTCCCTATCCATACTCTAAAAAGGGCATATTCCCCTATATATTAAAAAAATAAGAATAAAGACAAAAAAAAATAAATCGATTTTCTATCTATTAATGTAAGTAAACTACCCCCCGACTTCTCAGACCACCCCCCAACTATATTATTCCTCTCTTTAGCATACTATAAATTTATTTGTCCAAATGGAGAACAATATTGGAATTAAATTATAGCAGAATTCATAAAGCAGAAATACAACTTAGATACAAGTCATTGAGAATTTCCAATCAAAATATATTTAGGAGGACCACCACATAAACTGTTTATTGTATTAACAAGAAACAATGGTCATTAGACCTACCAAAAAGCTATTAGTATCATATGTAGTTGGAGATTTAGCATTTCTAGATTAAATGAGTTCATGGGAACATAAACATTAAAACAGGGGTATTATTATAATTGCTACAATCTCTACTTCATGTTTTACAGGTTTTCATCTTCTATTTAACATAACATAAACATATATTAGGGTTCATTTTATCTGAATGTGGTCTACTGTGCCTCACTTATTCCTCATGTTTTATTAGTTGGCATCTCATGTATTAGTGAAGGTTTCATTATATTTTTCTTATGTATTACTCATAGACATTGTACACTTCCCTCATAGTCTATAAGTATACATAGTAGTATATACTGATCTGTATCTTTACATTTTACCAATTTATTATCTCTTTCATTCTTTCTCAAGTCTTCTCCTAAGTTGCAACATAAACCAAGCTTAGGATCATAATAGATATACTTGTTAGAGGGAATAAAATTTAAGTTCAAGATCTGGACAGATCATAAGAATTTAGAATACTTCATGAAAGTGCAGAATTTGAACAGAAAACAAGCTTATTATATATTATATTTGTCAAGATTTGATTTCACCCTGAAGCATATACCAGAAACAAAAATAGAGAAGATAGGTAAACTAAGCAGAAGACCAGATTAGAAAGTAAGAGTAGAAAAAGACAATAAAAATCAAAAACTAATTAAAAAATGGATTTATAGTTTAGTAGAAGTAGTAATAGAAGGACCCAAAGTAGATATAGTAGAAAAATTAAAAATGGCTAGAGAAAAGAATAAGAAGATAGTTAGAGTAGTTGAAGAGATAAAAAAAACAGGGGTTAAAGTATTAAAGAATGATGAATAGCAGATAGAAGGAGAGTTGGTATTGAGGAAAGAAAAAAATTATGTGCTAAAAGATGAGAAGTTGAAAATAGAGATAATCAAGTTACATCACAATGTACTGGTAGTCAAAAATGGAGAAAGATAGAAAACAATGAAGTTGATGATGAGGAACTATTAGTGGCCTAGGGTAACAAAAAATGTGAGAAAGGATGTGGATAAATACAATTTTGGTTAGATAATAAAGAATAGAATAGAAGTACTAGCAGAAAAGTTGATGGTGAATGAGATACCAGAAAAGCTATGAACACATCTGTTATGGGATGCTTTGGATATTAACAATTTTTATTTTATTTTATTTTATTTTTCAATTTTACTTTTCTTTTTCTTTTGCTTTTTCTTTTTCTTGAAGAACAATAAAGAGGCACATGACAATGAAGTCACATGACAGGTCACATGATGTGATGCCACAAGCCTAGAACATGATGGAAGGGTCTGAAAGATGATGTCAGGGCACCTAGAGTACACATGGTGGCCTTGAGTAGGATATAAGGCAGGAATGAGGATGAAGTATGGACATGAGGGTAGGGTTAATTATTGGTAGCACAGACCATGAGTTTTTGTATAAATAGGACACTAATTAAGAAGAGGCTCCTTGTTGAGTTCTCTTGTGAATTCCCCACTTGATATCCCATCTTAAGAGATTTACTACCTTGTGCGGTCATTTGTCATTGTGATAAGTGGTTGTCACAACAACATCTGACATTGGACTTTATCACTAAGTTGCTATTAGTAGCAAAAAAAATACAATCTTAGTAGTGTATAATAGGTTGTCCAAGATAGGCATATATAAGCATATTATGTCAGAGTTGCAAACCTTAGACTTAACATTTTTCTGATATTCTTTTATTTTTATTTTTCTTTCTCTTTTCTTTCTTTTACCTTTACTTATACTTTTACTTCTTACAAGCAATAAAGAAGCATGTGACTGAAGTCACATGACATATCACATGAGGTGATATCATAGACCTAGACTCAAGAAGAGTAAGATATGTTAATAGCATGTTTATCTTATAAAAAACATATAGTGTACTTATGGTTAAGATATGGACATTAGGGTAGAAGTATTTATTATTAGCATGGACCAGGGCCTTTTAGTATATAAGGTAGACAATCCTGAATGGAGTTCTCCATTGAGTTCTCTTGTGTAAATCCTATATAAGATTTTATTCATTGATCTACTCTAAGATCTTTGAGTCATAACATATCATGTTAAATATACTTATATTTTCCTAAAGTAACTCTACTGATTCTCACATATTTCACTAGTTACCCTAATAATAGTTGGATCCAAATTAATATTAACCTATGTAGCATTGCTTATTATTATCACAAAATGAACTACTTACTTGTTTGTAATATCTAAACCTTAGGTGCACTCTTAGAGGTTTAGGAGTGATTCAGAAGTTCAATAATGATGACAATGATGATTAAGATCAATACAGATAATAAAGA
>JAJOHK020000169.1:0-37673 GCA_022457215.2 Leucocoprinus gongylophorus
TCTCATTAGAAGAACAGAACACCAACTTTGTCAAAGATGGTTTCCATCACTATTATTACCACCTTCATCTCTATAGTCACCATTAATGTCAAGCTATAAAGAGACCTGCTTTGGTACACATTGACTCCTTCATGCTCAGATATATTATCTGTTTACTTGTGCTCTTTTGTACAGAGATCTGTAATTCATACTATTATCCATTTGTTCACCCACACTTCTTAATTTCTCTTTGCCCTAAGCTTGTTGTAATTTCTGAACTCTATTTTATAACTCTTCTCTTTATTTCTAATAGTTTCTGACTTCTGTAATATAATTTTTATATAAGCAGTGATCCAATAAATTGGAATGAATACAGAGTATTTAGAATAGTTGTTATCTTTAAAAACCTTATTGTGAGTGGACCAGTCCTTTTGTACTCCTAGCCAAACTTTGGAAACTCCATGTTGGATGTAGTTCACACCCAATTATCTGAGATCTGGTAAAGCATTTCAGAAGTCCAGAATTGAATAATCCTGCATTATCTGAGAATATAGAAGGCAGATTGGAATGACCTTTGACTTCAGCATATGTACTATACCTCTACTAGTCACATAGGTTATATATTTCAGATCAGAGCTTGGGAACTTAGAGGGTGGAAAACTACCAGAAGGTGGTGAGGTGTATTGTTACTAATACCAGAAGAGGGGTGCTAATTTTAGTTGATTTTCAGGATAACTACTATAGTATAAACTACCAGATTATATACTAGTTAGTATACCTAGAATAGCTATCTGAAATGTAACTGCTAAGTAAGTTATCCTGATTTCTAGTAATTCTCAGATGTTAAGGAATGTAGTTCCATGGAGTTAACTTGGATTAGTGAGGACATCCAAGATGGAATGGACAGATGTGATCTATACTAGAAGAGGTTAGAAGTGTAGATGAGAGGTAGGAGATTATTTATAGATTAGGATGGATATAGTTGGACATGAGATATAATATTCTAGCAAGCTCTATAGCATACTTTGAACTCTATACTCAAACTCTCATATTACTAGAAAACTCTGCAAACTTCACAGTCAGAGTTGTTCAATCTCTAAAAATCTATGTCTTCAAATATCAGTTTAATATTCTCTGAAAGATACTTTATTTCTAGCAGTTTCTAATTATTCTAGAATTATTATTCTTCTTATATAATCTGAGAGATTGGAATCTATGTCTGGATATTGTCATGGTATACTCTGGACTCTTATATTATATTTTAATTTTCTTTTCTTTTGTTAAAATTAACAATGTGTTAGATACAGCTCACACCTTATTATCCAAGATTCAATAATAGGCTTTCAAAAGTCTAAATAAGTAATTGTGCATTATCTGAATACATAGAATATGAGAGTTAAAACTTTAGCTTTAGGTTGTATGCTGTGTCTTTACTATTACACTGATTATATATTTCAGAAGAAATACTCAGAATGTGACTAGTAGACAAGTTTGCTAGAAAGTAAGAGATGTGTTATTGCTAACACTAGAAGTTAGTGATAGTTTTAGTCAATTTTTAGAATAAGACTCTTTATTGTATAACTATACTCTTATATATTAGTATACTTTCTAAAGTAGTCATCTAGAAATAAAGACTGCTAAGTGAGTTACCCTAATTTTAGTGATCTCTAGATATTTGAAATAGAAATCCATGGAGTTGTTAAGGGTTTAGCAAGGATATCTAAGGTAGTATAAATAGTATGATCTACATTAGAAGAGAACAGAGAGTATAGATTATCCAGGTTGGAACAGATATAAATAGATCAGAATATAATATAATAGGAAGACATATAAATATTGTTATATTGTGTGACATTACTGGTTATATGACTTTTACATATGATTACAAATTAATGTAATAGAAAGTTATAAAGATACTGAAAAGATAATATTAGAATTATTATATACTATTTAACCTTATTTGACATTCATACCTATTTACCCTTTCTTGGTATAAATCATACTTTATTCTAATCAACCTGAGAACCAAATCTCTCCATTCTTTATCAATCCTATAGAGTTCTAAATAATAACTCCTATAGTATCTAATAATCTAAATATTAGAGTTAAAAACAATAGACTTTATTTATTTTTATTTTTCATTTTATTTTTAGACTTGGAGTTAGAGATTAGTATGTTTATCACAACTGTCACACATCAAGTTACATAGATCATAGTTATACAATCATATGATATATAAAAGAATACAAAAGATTTTAGAAAAATAATATCATACTATATGTTAATGGTATATAATATACATGGCCTTGAGAGTAGGCTAGAACTTGTATAGTATAAACTATTAGTTTAGTATATATAAGATAGATACATTATACTAGAAATTGTTATGATTAATACCTCATACTTTACAGATAGTTGTTTCATAGACAATATATGTCGGAGTGATTTCATATTATAACTTATTATTCTACTGCATCTTGCTATATCCTCATATATGCTTAGTCAGTGCCTCATATAGTAGTAGAGACTTCCTTATATTTTCCTCACTTCTTCCTCAAGAATATCTTGTATATAACTTATGATTATTAAATATATATAACTGTAGATACTTTCTTATATTCTTGTGATTTACCAATTGATCTATCTCTACTTCTTACTTCAGTCTTTGTCTAAATTGCAATCTGAACCAAAGCTAAAGATTATAACAAAAATACTATTGAGTTCTCTTGTGTAAACTCTATATAAAATTCTTCTTTAAACTTATTACTAAGTCTTGAGTTATAATACTAGAGTATACACAACAGTAATATTATTAGAAAGAACTTTCTGTATTTAAAAATAATAGTCACCATATAAACTTTTGAGTTTGATAATTAACTTGAATTTGTACTATACTCATCTCACTTTCTCTTGAATCTCCTTCTTCTAAAATACAACTATACAATGAGTGAGCTAGGCATAACATTATCTATTGAAGTTAGGATTATTATCTACATAGTACTATTTCTGAGCCTTTTTCTATTTCATATTTGCTAAGTTATGTCTTTTATCCTGTCTTTTATGCTATATTTGTAGATATTCTTGGCAAGTGTGAATTATTATATATTAGACATGGGTATGTTATTTTTATAGTATGTGAATAGTGAACTCATGAACATTACATAGACTTTGGGATAAAACTTGTATAATAGTATATAGAATAGTAATATATTATTAAGTAGTTGATATGGTTTATACTAAGAGATAAAAGTCTACAGGGTTGGCTTAAAGCTATACCAGATATAAAAATCCTATACAAAGTATATAGTAATACAAGCTTTTTAGAATAATCTTGGCTTTAGCTTATATACTATACTATTTATCTACTATGTAGTCACAACCTATCACAAATAAGATACTTACTGGTTGTGATACTTGAACTTAATAGTGTTTTAGAGGTTCAGTATAAAGAGGTAATGATAATAGATGATGAGTAGTATCAACAGGAATAATTGATGTTGTTAAGTCTGAGGTCTAACTCTTAGATACAGAGATATATATACAAAAAAGTGATGGTCCATATGCAAGCTGTTGCCATTACATGATCAAAACTTGTACCTGATAGGAGCTGTCATCTGTCATAGTAGCTGTCAGGCTATTTTTAGAAGGTAACTAATTATATCACTATATTGATATGCTTGTATTTCTATTAATACTTATCACTATGAGATATACTATATATTATTAGAGATAGTTTGATAAGCACTTTCTAATGCAAGTTTGATCATACAAATCCATCCAGCTAGTCATGAGATATTAGCAAAAAAGGCTTTTATAGTTACTGATAGTTTGATATCTCAGTTGTTTGTTGCTGCTTTTATATCTCCTACATATATGCAGATAGCCCTCATTTGGAGCTTTACAGTGCAATTTAGTTTGTGACAATTATATAAAAATATTATAAACTATCATATAATCACATATTACAAAAGAATATAGAAGGTTCTGGAATGATAATATCATACCATATGTTAATAGCATGTAATATATATGTTACTTTAGAATAGGCTAGGTTAGTATAATACAGACTATTAGCTAAGTGTATATGGTAAACATTTTGTAACTGTGTTAGATGCGGCTCATACTTGAGGATGAAAGTCTGTAGAGTTGGCTCGGACATGCACAGAGTTTAGAAACTCCTGCAATGAGCTCGGTGATGTGAACTTGCCAGAATGACCTTGGCCTCAACTTATGTGTTGTGCCTCCTACAAGCCGTGTGGTCGCAATTTCAGAGATTGGTCTTGTAAGAAGTTATAAGGAGGGGAGTAAAGCGCGTCACCATTGACACCGGAGATTGAGTGTCAACTTTTAGTCGATTATCAGGCTAGCTACTACAAAGGGGTCACTAGTCTTAAATACATAAAATAACAAAAGGAGTAACTAAAACAGATCTCCGAGCGAGTGTTTTATTAGTGAAACACTATATAGGAGTTCAGATTTGAAGAGGGGAAAACTCCATGTAAATTCCAAGTAAATTTGCGGAGTTTGAAGGAGATAATTAGGCAATGGATACAGATGAATATGACTGCAGATTTTGACTCAAATAAAGCGAAATAACTGCAGACTTTTGGTAGAATTAAGTCCATTATAAAGTACCAAACTACCAACGGAGTTTTGGACACAAATAAGACCAAATATCTGCAGGGATTTGATGTTGTATTGAA
The DNA here is from genome assembly GCA_022457215.2 of Leucocoprinus gongylophorus. Taxonomy (NCBI): domain Eukaryota; kingdom Fungi; phylum Basidiomycota; class Agaricomycetes; order Agaricales; family Agaricaceae; genus Leucocoprinus; species Leucocoprinus gongylophorus. The sequence goes on from JAJOHK020000169.1 coordinate 4,683, forward strand.
GTTAAACATGTCTCGGACATGTTTCGGAGTTTGGGATATGACAGTATACCCCCCTTAGGACTGAGCCCTCGAAGTCCTATAGGATTTAATATGGACTTTGGAAGATGGTTAGAGCATAACTATAGAAGAAGCGGATCCAAAGGAGATAATCAAGAACAAAGAGTTTGACAAAACAAAAAAAATCCGAAGTTTTCCAGAGTTTCTTTAGAGTTTGTCGGCTGAGAAGGATTTTGTAGTTTGTAGCACCTGATAGTGAGTGACTTAGAAAATTAATTGGGTATGCAAACCCAACAAATTGTGTTTTGGGTATAGAAACCCAAGAAGAACAGGTATACAAAAATCCCAGAGCCTCACATAGGTGGAATTGAGGATATATCCCAGAAGATGCTAAAAAAAAAACTCCAGAGATTGTCGGAGTTTTGGTTGGATAAGAGGGCCAACATCTTCAAGGACATAAGAATGGAATTGGGACTCTATCTGTCACTTTATTCAAGTAACAGAGAATTCCTAGTATCCAGCAGAAAAAGAACAGCAAAAATTCCGGAGTTTATTGGAGTTTTGTATTCCCACAAAATGTTGAACAGAGCAGGATAGAAGTGTTGTTGGCCTAAAAGATACAACACATAGATGGAACTAGTGTGCTGAATAGTGATTTAACCACTTGGAGATTTCTTGACTTGAAAGTCCAGAAATGAAATGGATGTAGAAATCCAAGAAGATGGTGAAGCAGAGAGAAAGTCAGGATTTGACTAAGTGACCAATGGTGTATTGGTTGCGGTGCAAGAATAGAGCAAAAAACTCCTGCAAAGATGGACAGAAAAATGTTAGGCCTGAATCCCAGCAAATCAAATAGATTTCAAATTGGGCAGGCCAAATATCCAAGACCAAAAGGCAGGGCGAGTTTGCAGAGTGACATGGAAGTCTGAATTCATGCATTCACCAGAATAGGCATGGTAACAGCTTCCAGAATGTTGGTGTGAAAAAATCACCCAAACAACAGTGTTCAATATCAGAGATGGCAGAGATGCCAAGAAATGAGTACAAGGGAGTTCAGAGCCTACAGAGGGATTAGTAGACCCAGAGTCAACCAAAAAAGCGGTCCTAGTCAGGGACCTAGAGGAAAATGGAAAGATACCATTATAGTGAGTGCATGGCCTAAACTTCAGGCCATTGCAAAAAAAGGAATGGAATGCGACTGTAGGAAGGGCAGCCTGATAATACTGTCAGGCGCAGTTCACACCGGGGTGGAAGTCCGCAGAATAGACTCGGAGATGAGCGGACTTGTGGAATGACCTTGGCTTCAGCTTATATGCTGCACCGTCTGTCTGCCATGTGGTCGCAACTTCAGATGAAGGAGAGGAAGTCCGAGTGGAAGTGAGTGCTGAATGGTGTGTCGCCGTTGAACACTGGAGATCGAGTTCAATAAGAGATTATCTTCGTCGATTATCAGACTAGCGAATTACAGTGTAACTACTAGTCTTATATACAAATGGAAAGTATAGGAGATGCTCGGGGTTTCAGTGGTAACAACCCCTATTACCCTGAGTGGAAGTTTCAGTGTTGAGATACTGACAGGAGTAACTCCGTCATGGAAGACCAAGTTGAATAGGAGTATCTCCGTCATGGAAGATGGAATACCCGGAGGGTTGCAGCACCGCCATAAGACATGTTGCGAGAAAGGTGGCCCCTGTGGAAGGCGGGCTTGTATGGTTCGGAAGTGGTTTCACCATGGGGATGTTGTTTCCAGACAGGTGGACTTGTATATGACAAACTGGAATTCTATTGAGTTCTCTTATGTAAACCCTATACAAGGTTTTTTATTTAACTTATCACTGAGTTTTAAGCTGTAACATTAGAACTTGATTTTCTTCCTTGAGACTGCCCAATACTAAGTTTTCTCTTATTTACTTTCTCATTATCCTTAACTAGAAGCAACATTACTCTTTGGTCAAGAAGAAATAGCTAGACTCTAGACTTAAAAGATGTACTAGCTAGGTAGAGAAAGTCTAGTTATTTATATTGCATTGAAGCCTATTGATGCTTTGTGAACATATTACCTTGTATAGATGTAGTAGTTAGTCTTTTTCAAGTAGCAGCTCCATACTACAGTGCTCCTTTGTAATCTGTCTATATAAAAGAATAATAGTAACCCTTATAATGCTATCTAGAGTAGAACATTTTTCTTAAGACAAAATCATATACAATTTTCTTAGAGCAGTAGTTAGTAGTGTAAGTAGTCAGTAGATAGTATAAGATGGGACAAGAAGAGAGCCCACTAATATCTACAAATATTGATTCAAGTTCAGAATATAATTCAGAGAGAGAGACTAGCACTAGAACTATCTTATCTTTATATATATCACTACCTTCTATACTATCACCACCATTATTATCTATTGACTTTCTACCATTTTACAATATAAGTCAATATAACTCAAATTATTATGAGCAGATGATCCAGTAGTAACAGGAGTAGCTTATAGCAATACAAGCACAACTCCAAGTACTGTTGGTAGCAGGAGAAGTAGTGAGAGGAGTAGTAGCAATACTCTCTAGACCTAACACTGGGTCAAATATAGAAGTGGCCAAGCTACAAATGTTCAACAGGAAAGCAAGTAAGGTTTTAGGATTTTTAACATCATGTAGATTGAATATTAGAATAAATATAAGAGAGACAATAGTAGAGAAGCAAATTCAGTAGAGATTGTTATATGTACAAGAAGATTTAGCAGATATCTAGAAGGAGAATATTATAGAGGATTTGAAGAGTAGAGAGTTAGAATATGTGATAATAGGAGAATTCTTGATAAATTTAAAAAAGAAGTTTGGAGGAGGAGACAATAAAATGATAAAGGTGGTAGAGTTGAAAAAGATGGAACAAGGGGGTAGAACAATGGAGGAGTTTGTGCAAGAATTTTGAATGGTAGTGAAGAAAAGTGGGTATAAGAAAAGGCCATTAGTAAAGAAGTTTAAGAAAGGAATGAATGGAGTAATCAGGAGAAGATTGATGAAATCAGAACATCTACCACAAGTATAGAACAATGGTATGAGAGAGTAATAAATAGACATTAAAGGAAGAGTAGGCAAGAGAAAGAAAAGTTGAGAGGGAGAAAGGAAACAAGAGCTCCAGTTCAAAGGACAAATGTACCAGCAACTGCTAGTGCATAAGAGCAATGATTTTTTGAGTCTCAGGTTTGGTCTAAAAGGCAGGAGTTTCAACAGAAGGCACCAGCAGGATCTGTTCCAATAGAAGAGGTAGAGAGGACAAATGTGGTCATCATAAACCTGCAGCAATAGTGGGCAGGATTCATGTCTTGGCATGACTCATATGTGATGGAGGTAGACTATGGTAGAAATTGTTATAATTGTGGAGGATTTGGACATTTGGCTAGAAACTGCAGGAATTGGAGAATTATTGGACAAGAAAGAAAACTTGAATATGGAGACAATAGTTTTAGAGTAATGGATAATAAATTCTGCTGTAATCTGGATAATGAGAACATGTTGAGAGAGATGACTGTGAAGATTGGCTTGAAAAGAATTGATACATAGGAGGAAGTGATAGTAGAGGCATTATTGGATAGTAGTGTAACAGGACTGGTTTGGAGTTTGGAGTTTGCAAAAAAGTAGGGGTTTAAGTGCAAAAAATAGAAAGACTCATATGTATGAGAAATGTGGATGATTTCTTCAATAAGGAGTAGCCTATTAAGTATATGGTAGAGATGAATATTTATTATTAAGGGCATAGGGAGAGGACAGAGATTGATGTGATTAGAGAGCAAAAGTGGAGTGTAATTTTAGGAATGCCATAGCTTGCATGCCACAATCCTGAAATCAACTAGAGAATAGGAGAGATGATGATAATGAAATGCCCAGAAGAGTGTAGAAAACAGTAGAGACTAAAGCAGGAAAAACTGAGGTAGCAAAAACAAAAGAAAGAAGAGAAGAAAGAGGAAGAGAGAAAGAAACAAGAAGAGAGAGAGCAGAAGAAAGAAGAAAAAAAAAAGAAAAAAAAGAAGGATAGAATAATAGAAGTAAAGAAAGTAGCAGAAGAGTGGGAGATTTAGAATAAGGAAGAAAAAATAGCAAAATTTGAAGAAGAGGCCAGGAAATTGGTACTTTAAAGGTTCCACAAGTAGATTCATGTTTTTGGAAAGAAAGCAAGTAAAAGGATGCCAACAAAGAAGTTATAGGATCACATAATAGAAATGAAAGAAGAATTTGTACCTAGGAAGGGGAAGGTGTATCCATTGTCAAGAGAGGAGAGGTATGTTAATTTATACAAGAACAACTGAGAAAAGGATATATCAAACCCTCAAAGTTACCTCAAATGGCACCTGTATTTTTTGTAGGAAAGAAGAATAGTAAGAAGAGAATAGTTCAGGACTATTGGTATTTAAATGAGTGGACAATTATTCCTTACCCTTAATATCAGACATTGTAGAAAACATAGGTATCAAAAAAGTATTTACTAAGCTAAATTTACAATAGGATTATAATAATATATAGATAAAGAAGGAGAAGAAGTGGAAGGTAGTGTTCATGATTCTAAAAGGGTTTTTTGAATCTAAAGTTATGTTCTTTGGGTTAACTAATTCTCCAGCAATGTTCCAAATGATAATAAACAAGATCCTATGAGACTTGGTCAATATTGGAGAGGTAGCATATTTTATTGATGATGTAATTGTGGAAATGTAGAAAGAAGAAGAATATAATGAAGTAGTGGAGAAGGTAGTGAAGAGATTAGTGGAAAATGATTTATATATAAAACTAGAAAAATATAAGTAGAAGGTTAGAGAAGTAAGATTCTTGAAAGTGGTAATTGAACCTAAGGGGATAAAAATAGAGAAAGAAAAGATGAAGAAAGTATTGGATTAGCCAACTCTAAAGAGAGTCAAGGATATACAGAAGTTTTTGAAACCAACTAATTACTATCAGTAGTTTATTAAAGATTTTGTATTTATATCCAGACTATTAATGATCTAGTAAAAAAGAAACAGAAGTGAGATTGAACATAAAAGCAGAAAGAAACATTTAAGGAGTTGAAGAAGAGATTTACAAAAGAACTGGTGTTAGCAGTACTAGACTTATTGATCAGATTATGCAACAGAGATATTGTTAGACATGGTTTATACCTTATTATCTGAGATCTAGAAGAGTATCTCAGAAGTCCAGAATTAAGCAGTTTTTGTGTTATCTGAAAATATAGAAGATGAAGTGGAATGATTTTTGACTTTAAGCTTATGTATTGCATCTTTATGAGTCATACTGGTTACATATTTTGGATTAAGAACTGGAGACTTAGAGGGTAGAAAAAACCACTGGAAGATAACAAGGTTTACTACTAACACTAAAGGAGAAGTGCTAGTTTTAGTTGATTTCCAGAATAACTACTATAGTATAAACTACCAGATTATATACTAGTTAGTATACCTAGAATAGCTATCTAAAATGTAACTACTAAGGAAGTTACTCTGATTACTAGTAATTCTTGAATGTTCAGAGAAAAAGATCCATGGAGTTATTTTGGACTAGCAAGGACATCTGAGATGAAATGAATGGTTTTGATCTATACCAGAAGAAGTTTGAGAGTATGAATAAGAGTAGGTGGTTATCTATAGATTAAAATGGATGAGGTTGGAATACAGAATGTGACAGGTGTATTATTTATGGAATATAATGATGGACAATAGAAACCAGTAGCTTTTCTTTCAAAATTTCTAAATAAGATAAAGAAAAACTATGAGATTTATGACAAGGAGATATTAGCAGTAATAAGGGGGTTGGAGAACTGAAGGCATTTGCTAGAAGACATCAAGTTTAAGTTTGAGATTTGAACAGACTATAAAAACTTAGAATATTATAAAAGCACAAAAGTTGAACAGAAGACAAGCCTATTGAACACTTAATCTGTTAAGATTTGACTTTACTTTAAAGTATATTCTAGAAACAGAAATAGGGAAGACCAATAGACTTAATAGAAGACTAGACTGGAAAGTAGGTATAGAAAAAAGAATTATGAAAATCTTTAATTAAAGAACAATAGATTTGTAGCTTTAAAAGGATCTAAAGTAGATATACTAAAAAAAATAAAAATAGCTGGAAATAAAGATGAAGAGATAGTCAGAGTAGTAGAAAAAATAAAGAAAGCAGGAGTAAATGTGTTAAGGAAAGACAAATAGAAGATAGAAAAAGATTTGGTGTTAAAAGAAGAAAAAGTATATACCAAAATATGAGGTATTAAGAATAGAGATAATATGATGTACTGGCAGCAGAATATAGAGAAAGATAGAAAACAACAGAGCTAGTAACAAGAAACTACTAGTAGCTAGGAGTGATAAGAGATGTAGAAAAATATGTAGATGGTTGTGACTTGTGTTAAAGAATAAAGAATTAGACAAAGATACTAACAGAAAATTTAACAGTGAATGAAGTTCCAAAAAAACTGTGGACATATTTGATAGTGGACTTTATTACTAAGTTGCTATTAGTAGCTGGAAAGGATACAATTCTAGTAGTTTATGATAGGTTGTCAAAGATAACTCATTTTGTAGCAATAACAGAAGAAACATCAGTAAAAGGATTGGTGTGATTGTTTAGAGATAATATGTAGAAGTTATAACTTCTCATGGATTTCTAGAAAGCATAATTTTGGATAAGATACCTCAGTTTTCAGTGAAGTTGACTAAGGAGCTAAACAGAATGTTGAAAATCAAAACAAAGTTGTTAATGTTCTTTCATCCACAAATAGATAGGCAGACTGAACAAATAAATCAGAAGTTGGAACAATATCTCCAATTCCTTGTGAATCATAGGCAAAAGAATTGGCTAGAATGGTTAGTAATGGCTGAGTTTTCAGTGAATAATAAAACACATTCAGTGACTAAGATGTTTCTGTTCATAGCAAACTATGAAAGAAAATTAAGAATAGGAGCTGATATAAAAAGAAAAGTAAAAGTAAAGAGAGTAATAGAGTTTGTAGAAAGAATGAAGAAAGTATAAGAGAAAGTAAGGGTGGCATTAAGAAAAGCTTAGGAGAAAATGAAGTAGTAAGCAAATAGAGAGAGAATAGAAGTAGAAGAATGGAAGAAGAACAATAAAGTGATGTTGATTATGAAAAATTTGGTGTTCAAAGAAAAACTGGCAAAAAAATTAGTAGACTGATATATAAGCCTATATATTATTAACAAAGTAGTTTTTATTAATATAATCAAATTATAACTGCCAACTTTGATGAGAATTTACCCAGTTTTAAATGTTAGTTGAATAGTATGATACAGAAAACAAGTGGGGGACAAAAAGTAGAAAAAGTAAAACTAGTAAAGATAGATAGAGTTAAAGAATGGAAGGTAGAAAAAATTCTAAATAAAAGAAAAATATAAGGAGTAGTCAAGTATTTGATATGTTAGAAGGAGTTTACAGTAAAATATGATACTTGGAAGAGAGAGAAAGATTTAGAAAATATAAAGAAGATAGTAGCTAAGTTTGAGAGAAGATTGAATACAAAAGTAAGACAATAAAAGAAGTTAGACATAGCAAAAGAAAAAGACCTTAGAAGAGAAGAATTATTAGAAAAAGTACACAGCAAAGATATTATATGAATAGAATGATAGACAGTTTGAAACAGAATATTAAAAGAAGTTAAAGAAGAACTGGTAAAAATAGAAGTTAGTTTCTCTAAAAAAGAAACCTTGAAGAAGGGTAATATTAGAGTTGAAGACGATAGACTTATTTTATTTTTATTTCTTTTCTCATTTTTATTTTTGTTTTCTATTTATTTTTTATTTTCTATTTATTTTTTATTTTTAAACTTAAAGTTAGATGTTAGTATAGTGTTACATATAACTGTTACAAACTGTTACACATCTGTCACATGTTACAAAGAACATTATAAAAGGTTCTTTTTTTTAAATCAACAATTTATTATATGGTGTGTGGTGGCAGACCATGGTAGCTACTTCGTAACTATATACAGAAGACGTAGACAACATATAAAAGAGGAAATTGAGGAGAGAAAGAGAAAGAAAGAAGAGAAAAAATGAACTAATTGCAAGGACTATGAGAAAAGAAAAGAAAAGGAAGAAATAAAAGAAAAATGATAAAATAAAAGTCACTCCAAGATCAACTTGGGACAACAGAGAGAACATTGTCTATGAAAGCAAAAGCTTTTGGATTAGCACTCAAAAACATGATAAAGTGACTGAGTAAATCTCTTCTAAGGTTCCAATACCCATTGTGTCTTGTATATTCATGAAGTATATGTCTTCTTGTCTCAATAGGGTAGGACCCGCAAGGACATTTGAAATCTTTGTTAGGGAAAAATCGTAAATGATATTCACCTATTGGGATGTGGTTTGTAATGGCTCTTGTAGCTTGAGCACATAGTGAGTTAGAATGACCAAAGGATTGGAGTTATGGGCCCCCTTTGATATAAGATAGTTTAATGTCTTTGAAGTTGTTATCAACGAGATTGAGGAAGTGTCTACTTTTTCCATCCAATGCTTGGAATGTCATTTTCCACAGATTGGTGATGTTGTCACTATCAAATTTTTTGCAATAGTCCAAGAATACTTTACTTGGGAGTATAGGCTGGGAATTGAACGATTTTGAATCTTTGTCAACAGATCTGTGAAATCTCCACTTGAGTTGGCTAGGGCATTCCCAAAATTTGATAGAATTTTCTTGGCATGTAGTAAAAATTGCCAAAATTTGCTAAGGATGGCTATTGTGTGAATCTGATATGAATGGGTTTTATCATTGAATATCTTTTTAGCCACATGGATGGAGTCAGTGATAACAATAATTTTGAAAATGTTTTCTTTGCTGCATGCCTGACTAATACCGCATCTCATGGCAAAGAGTTCCACTTCTGTGCTGGTGATGAAGGCCACATAGTGAACTATCTTGATCAAAGGGTGATTACATATGTGAATGTGTGAGACTAATGTGGCAATGTCATTCTTAATGTTAGCATCAGTTACAATGATTGCCATATGAGGTGAAGATGATAAATGAAGTGTCATATCATCAAGTTGTTGAAAGCACAATTTGTCACTTTTCACTTTATTGGCTAAATTAAAAGAAACTTGGTCAGGAAAAATGTCTACTATTTTAGAACCTGGGTTAAATTCCAGATTGAGGGGGGAAAATAAAGGGAAAACTCCAAACAGTTTATTATTTGAGTTGATGAGGTATCTTTTGACAGTGTTTTTTTGACACTCAGTGAGCATATTGATAGAGAGGGGAGAAGACTTGTTGTGTATATTAAGGGGATCGTCTATAAGGGTTCTGATGAGGTGATTCTCCAGAAGAGCAGCAGAGTGAAGTTGAGATCTACTTGCAAGTTTTTGAAGATGGAACTTAATGAAAATGAGGCCAGTGATGGCTTCGAGACTGTCTGTAGATGATGTTCTGAAGACTCCCAGTATCCAGATAGTGGCTCTTCTCTACATTTTTCCAAGGATTTTCATGGGGTATGATAAAGAGGCTTTGTTATAGAACCATAGCTAAAACCTATATAGTACAATGGGTAGAACACAGCATCTGTATAGGAGGCGTTTTTGGATTGGGTTGATTCCTCATAACGAACTCCCAAGAAGTTTCATGTATTTGACCATAGAGATGGCTTTGTTCGAATAGAAGTCAATGTGCTGATGGAACATGAGCTTTTGGTTGAATATGAACTCCAGGTACTTCTATGAGCTTTTGGAGCGAAGAATTGGTCCTCCAATTGATGAGAGGTTGAGAGGAGGAGGATTAAATGTTCCATAGGATCTGTTAAAATAGAATGTTTCAGTTTTTGAATGCTCAATGTCAAGTCCAAACTTGATGAGAAGTCTGGATAATATATTATAACTATAAAAAAGTTGTGAGTTTGAAATATCAATCAACTTGTTCTGAGAGATAATGAGACCATCATCAACAAAAGAGATGAGAGAGACAGAAATATTTAGGTTTTTTAAGCACTTTTCTAGAATATATAAAAGTGGGGAAAGATAAAGGGTGGACAAAATAGGAGAGAGAGCGGACTCTTGGCCAACTCTCACATTTACTTCATATATTGGGGAGGAAAAGTCATTCCACATATAATTGGTTTTTCTTCTGACCAGGAAGTCTGCAAAGAATGAGGTGACTTTGGAATTGAGACCCATTTTCTCAAGGGAGAGGGTAAGAAGGCGATAGTTGAGGAACGGGAAAAACTGTGTGATGTCAAATGCTAGGATGCTTGTAGTCTTGTTCTTGACCCAGCCTGATCAAATTACATAGGTAAGAGCAATTTCAGCATCTGTAGTGGACTTGAACTTAAGGCTGCCTAATTGACTAGAGTGAATGAAGTTATTTCTTACAATGTGGAATTGGAGTCTTTCGGTAATGACCTTTTCAATAAGTTTGCCAATAGTGTTGAGGAGGACGATGGGGCAAAAGGATTTGAGGTAATTGTATGCTGGCTTATTTGGCTTGGGTATAATCACCATGGAGGAATGCTTGAAGTGGCTGGGCCAGTGTTCTAAGTTGATGCATGCATCAGCGATGTTAATGATGTGGGATAGGCATACATCCTGCTTGAGAATGGTTTTGAGGTGTTGTCACATAAGCTTGTCAGGACTAGGTGCTGAAGAGTTATTGCACTTGATTAATGCCCATCTGAACTCTTCTTTCAAGAACGGAACCCAAGTAGTGGTTGTTTTAGATCCTATTTCATTAAGGACATCAGTATCAACTTGATAATGAAGTGCAGTATTAAATGTGGCGTGAAGGGCTCCCCATAAGCTTTTTGGGGTAAGACATAGTTGGCCTTCATACTTGATGGCCTCAACAGCAGGTAGCTTTTGTTTGTTGATCTAGTTCATTAATTCCCATGGACCATGACTCTTGTTCACAACTTCTTGGATCTTTGTGTCAAAAAAGAACCTCTTGGTGTTCTTAACGACTTTCTTGAATTTCTTTCAGTTATCCAAACTTCTTAATGTCCTGTAGTTATTAAGGGATCTACTATACTCTTCTGTCCACCACTGTTTGGAGTGTTTCGTAATTCTTGTTTGTTTCACATTTTTGTTCCATGCTCAGTTGACTAGTGAATCAAGATTATTGACTGTATTTTCAAGACACTCCTTATCGGTAATGTTGGACATATCTAGGTTTTGGAAGATTGAAATGATCTCTTCAACAAATGCGATTTCTTGTTCACTATTTTGTTGAATTGATAATTTTGAGATATTAACGACTTTATCGACAATGGATATGGTGATGGAGAGGGGTGCATAGTTAGAAGTAAGATGCCAATCTGGATGGATGGAATACTGGTTGATGTTGTTTGACCCATATCTAAGGAACATAAGGTCAATGGTTGAGTTTGATTCTCCTTCTGTATTGGAATACCTGGTAGGACAAGGGTTAGTAGGAGACAAAAGAGCTAAATTAAAAGAGTCTGCAATAATCAAAAGATCATCACTGATAGATGAATGATGGGGGAAAGAAGTGTCCCATAAGCTATCCCTAATGTCGAAGTCACCTGTCATGACAAGGACATTATTGATATTGACCTTAGTATTCTTAAGATACTTTAAGGCTGAGTGGGACGAATCCAAATAAATGTTAATGATGAAATAGTGTATGTGGTCATTAATAAACGACATAAGGAGAATGTCTGTGTGGTTGATAATGTCAGATCATAAAGAAAAACAAAGAAATGAGAGATGAATATTAATATATGCTGTAACTCTGGGAGAAGTCAATCTGTTCATGGGAATACCAGTGAAAAGCAGCCAATTAGAGTGATGAACAGTTCCTATGAAGTCTTTACCTTTGCTATTCAATGTGCTAGATGTCAAGTTCACAAATGGTGGACTTAGTTTTTCTCTATTTTACTTTTCATTTTTATTTTCATTCTGTTTTATTTTTCTATTTTAGAACAACTAGGGTTAGGGTTGATTGGTCACGCTGTCACATCAGTCACAAACTGATGGTGTAGTCACAAGACAGATCACAAGACTTGGGAGAATTTAGTAGAAGATTCGAGAACAGATGATGTCATATAACATAGACACCACATGTTGGCCTCATAGACTATACATGGTTGTTTAGGGTAGGGTGCACAGTAGTTAGCACAGACCATCTGTAGGACTATATAAAGTAGACTAGTTTGTAGAAGAGTTCTCTATTAAGTTCTCTTGTGTTACTCAATACAAGAGTTGTTCTTTTATCCCACCCTAAGGATTTAAGTTCATAATACTGGGGACTTTACAAATGACAAACCAAGGGGGTTCTTGGATAAGGACTATGTCAAAGTGTGACTGGGTCTCGAGAATAGTGTTAATAACAAGATGGTTCTTGCAAACATTTTGTAAAAAAATCTTGAGGTTTTTCAGAATTATATTTTCTATTCTCCAGTCTCTGTGGAGCAAATTAACTTGATCCTGTTTTCATGAATCTTGGCATATTTCTTTTGTTGCCATTCTCTGTTGAATTAGTATCTCCAGAAGGGGCATTGGTTGGAGTTGGCTTGGTAGTCTCCCTGACAATTAGAGTACTTGAAAGAGTGTGGGCATGGTTTGCCTTTCTTTATCTCGAGATGAGAAGGGTTCATCTTCTTGTTTGTCTTGCAACACCACCCAAATTCACGGTGGTTTTTGGATTTGTGGGAGCCATTACACTTAATGCACTTGAAACCTTGAATTCTGCAAGAAAATGTCACATGACCCTACTTCTAGCAATTCTTACATTGGGATATGTCTGGGTTCATGTTAGCATCTCTAACTGTAGCAATATACTTGCCAACATTGAAGCAGCAATTGATTAGGCACTTAGCTTTGCTTCCACTCTAAATGTCCTATATATCTATCCATATAATAGACATGTCTGACTTGGGTGATACTTTGATAATTCTTGGTCTTGATGTGAGTTTGATATTGTCAAAGATCTGATTTTGCTTAAGAATCACTTCTACATCACTTGAGTTGAGACATTCCTGGAATTTGCCATTTAGATAGTATGGGATACTTATAATCTTAAGGTATGATTTCAATTGAGGGAGTCAAGGCTCTTCAACTTGTAGCTCGTTAATGTCCTCAGATTTCTTCATATATTGATCTATAATTTGAAGATCTGATTGAAGGACAACCTTGTTGGTGATGATTAATAAGCCAATAGGGTCAGACCTGATATAATCCACCACAACTTCTGATTTGGCATTCCTGAGAAGCCTGTTAATGCTAGTAACATAAGCTACAGAGTTTTTCATAAAAGCATTATTGTTATCGTTGCTCATGAGAACAATTATTTGTTTTCTTGACAGTACTTTCATAGTTATTTGAATATGAGGCTTAGGCTTCTGGTTACCTTTGACAATGTTGTTTACTTGATCAATTTGCTTCACATTGAGGGCTGAGAAAGATTCCTTGATCTTGAGCACCTCAGAGATGCTAGCTAACTATTTCAAAGCCTGAGTGTAAGATTTAGTTGGCTTCTTGGGTTCCATCGTAGACTCGCTACCTTGGAAATATTTTGAAATAGAGTTGACTTCATTCTTGGATTTGGCCAGGAGCAAAGGTGGAAGAAGAGCTTTCTCAATAGAGATAGGGACCGGTTTGGTAATTTTCTTATTATTCTTGTTTGTGTTAGATGCAACTCTTGAGGTGAACTTGGAAGAAATTTTTGTTCTGAGAGTAGTAGATTTATTGTCAGTGATAAGAGAGTCCTACTTAGTCTCATAGACCAATAAGATGAAATTTCAAATGGCATTGCCTATATCATCAAAGTCAATGAGTTCATTAACCTTGCCACTGTTAACCTGTTTATTAGAAATATACTTCGTTATGAAGTTCAAAGAATCTTTGATGTTTTTCAAATCTGAGGTGAAGTGTTCAATCAATCCATGAAGTGAAATGGGATAGAAAGAACCACTCCAAAGGTCTGGATCAGTAGGAGCTTGAGGGTTGTATGGGAGTTGTATGTTTATGACACTTTCCTCATGTGTGCCATGTGTTGTGGAGGCCTCGTTGTTATCGCCCATGGTCCTTGTGGTATCCTGCTGGTCAGCTGCCTTGCTAACATGGAAAGCTTTCTCCTGCTCTGTCTCATAGGACAGCTTAGGAGATATATTGACTGGGTTATCATCATTGTTCACATTGTTGGTGGTCATTCTTTTATGGTAAACTACTGACAACTTAGTAGAAGACATTGAAATGTCCCTAGAGATGTTTCTGTTAGAAGAGAGGGTTCTATCTCTCACCTTATTGAAGTTGTTAGGAGCCAGTCCTAATTGAATGTCCATCCCCATATCGTAAGGAAGCATGGTTGGTATTAATGATGTTTGGGAATAATTTATTGTAGAAAGGTTGGGGTTTTGACGAGAGAAAAACAGTTTATTTGCTATATTTCCAATAGGCGCTACTATGCAAGATGGTGGTAAGAGGAAGAGAAGTGATGCTTATTTTTGATTATAAAAGGTCCTAAAATAGTAATATTATATAGTATATATTATATATTGACCTTAAAACAAATATATACTCTTTAGAGTAGGCTAGATTTAGTATAGTACAGACTATTAGCCCAGTATATATAAGATAGACACATTGTACTTAAAAATTCTATTAAGTTTTTTTATATTAACTATAATACAAGGTTTCTCTATTAACTTACTTTTAGTTTTAAGCTATAACATTAGATTATTCACAAGTTAATTAAGAGCTTTATATAGTAGGTTTATTAGCTAATGTTAGAGCCTTCTCTAATCAACAGAGGAAGAAGGAGTAGATGGTAGAAGATCCTGATCTTCTAAAGCTAGAGTATTCTCCTAGTTTGGACCATTATCTACTAGAATAATGCTAGAGTCTGAAGCAGTAAGCAAAAATATACCTATAGCTCCTGAAATAGCATGTGCTGGTGACTAAACAAGAGAAGTTGGTTGTAGATTGAGTCATCTTGAGTAACAAGAAGGATTTGCTATAATGTTAGCAAGTTATTTACTTAGTTATAATATAGCTGCAAAAGAAAATTACAAGTTGGAATCTACAAATAATTTTTTGGAGAAAACTATAGAGTATTATTAAGAAGAAAGTTAGATTAAGTATGGAAACTTATCTGGAAACAGATATAAATATCTGTAAGATTAGGCAGAATATCCAGGTTGTGGATCAAGTTTGGAAGCTTATCCATGAATTAGCAATATAATCTCAGATGACAACCTTGGTCTCAACTTATATGTTGTGTCCACTATCTGTCATATGATTATAATTTTGAATGATGAAAAGAAAGTATTACTAGATTTTTAGTAGATACTTAGTTAAGTCTTAGTTAATTTCTAGACTGAAGACTACAAAGTATCTACTCAGTCTTATATACTAGATCTGTAGTCAGAACTATGGCTAAGGAGTAATAGTGTAGAGGATAATTAAGAAAACATTATACAGATAGTTTCTAAGATATAGAACTACCTAAAGTTTAGATAACAAGTTGCTAGGAGATAAAACACAAGAAGTTGATTCATATGTGAATAATTATAAATGTGGAAGTATATCTAGGTATAGTTAGAGTTCTAACCAGAAGTCAGAAAGTGGATGTCTTAGAAGTTAGTCTATAATATCTAGATATACTTCCACATCCATGCTTGTTCATATATAAATCAGTTTCTTATGTTTCATCTTCTGGCAACTTGTCATCTAAACTTTCAGTCATTTTATATCTTAAAAACTGTCTTACTAATGTCTTCTTAGTTATCTCCTACACTACTATTTTCTTAGCCACAGTTCTAACTATAGACTTAGTATTTAAGACTAAGTAGATACTCTATAATCTTTAGTCTGGAAATCAACTAAGAATCAACTAAGAATACAACTCAGATTTAGCCAAGAAGCCACCCAGAATCTTCTCTCTCATTTCTCCCTGATACATTAACTTTCAAAATTACAACCATATAATAAACAATAGGCACAACATTAATCTGAATACTCTGTTCAACCTCATAGATATTCATATTCATTCCCAAATAAGTTCCCATACTTAATCTAATCTCTTTCTATATGACTGGTCATGGATAGTTACTTGAAGCAAGTTCTGTTCTAACATTATTCTCTTGATAGTCTGTAGATAAGTATTCTGGCTTAATTTACAACCTAGATACTTTATCCATTCTTGTGAATAACCACATTCATTCCTGGATATGCTTCCACACTTACATTTTTCATTTCCTAATAACTTGTTTCCTGAGCTCTCTGTCATCATATTGCACAGAGTTTGTCTCTAGTATTTCCTTAGCTATCTTTTTCTCTACTATTGTTCTAGTTACGGTCTTAGTCATAGTACTTAGTATTTATATTTAAGACTGGTAGATATTCTATACTTTCCTCAGTCTAATAATTGAACCTAAGTAACCTGTTTACTCTTCCTAGTCTCATCTGTTCTTTCTTCTCTCTAAAATTATAACTATATAATATATAGCTAGCATAACATATAAGTTAAAGCCAAGATTATTGTCTGTATCTGGTTATATTACTCTACAGATAAGTCTTAATACTTCATCTGTTCTGTTTTGTGTAACAAATTACAGACTTCTACCTCAAGTAAAAACCATACCTAACAGATAGTTGTTACAACTCAAGACTCAGTAATATGTCAAAAGTAAAACCTTGTATAGGGTTTATACAAGAGAACTTGATGAAGTTACAAGTACAAAAGTGTCTACCTTATATACTATGCTAGACTACTAGTTTATACTATACTAATCTTAACCTATCTTAAAAGTATATTACATACTACTGATATATAAGATGGTATTATTATTTTAGAATCTTTTACATTCTTCTATGTGATATATGATTGTGTGACTGTGACTTGTGACCAATGTGTGACAATTTGTGGCTGTCATATATAACATCACACTAATACCTAATAGTAAGCTCAAATGAAAAATAAATGAAAAAGAAAATAGAAATAAGAAAGAAAATAAAAATAAAATAAAGTCTACTATCTTTGATTCTGACAATAGTATTGTGGCAACCACTAATCAAAATAATCAATAGCATACTAAGTATTTTTATAGAGTAAGAGTCTTATAAAGATTACAAGAGAACTTGATAAGTGTTATAACTTCAGCCCAAGGGTTAGAACAAAGACTACCTTTGTATTAAGTAATACAAGAGAACTCGATAGAGTTCCTACTACAATCTAGTCTATCTTATATATCTTTTGGCAATAGTTTGTGCTAAGTTAATTTTAACCTACCCTAAAGACCATGCTTCATCCATAAGACCAACATGCTATTGTCATGTTATATGACTTCATCTTGTTTCAGAACCTTCTATGCTCTTCTCTATATTACATGATCATGTGACTTATGTGACTATGTCATACTTTGTCTTCTTCATTTTGTACTCTTTCAATAAAAAATAAGAGAAAATAAAAGAAAAATAAAAGAAAATAAGATAGAAACTAAGTCCATCATTTTCAATTCTGACATCACCCCCCTTCAAGATTTCTTCTCTGGAGAAACTAACTTTCATCTCTGCCAACACCTTTCTAACTTTTTCAAATACTCATCCTCAAACTTCTTATTATTCCATCCAAACAAAATCTTTGCTATATACTTCTCTGGTAATTCACTTCTTCTAAATTTCTCTGCCTCTGGGTTTATTTTTACTTTCCACCTTTTTTCTATCCCCTCTTATCTCCTAACTTCTGTGCTCAGTCTTTCTTTGAACTCTTTTACTAGCTTCCTTGCATTTTCTAAGTCCTTTTTTTTTTTCCCCATGTATCATTCTCTGCTATAAATATTATGACTCAAAGATCTTAAAGTAGATCAATGAGTAGAATCTTGTATTGGGTTAACACAAGAGAACTCAATAGAAAACTCTTTACAAAGTAGTCTACCTTATATACCTAATTAGATGGTCCATGTTAGCTACTGTGCAGCCTACCCTAAACAACCATGTGTTAAGCATGAGGTCAGCATATAGCATATATGCTGTATGACATCACTTCTTCTAGAACTTTCTACTTTCTTCTATTATGTCTTGTGACTTATAACTATAACCAATTGTTACTCTAACCCTAACCCTAAGTTCTAAAAATAGAAAAGGAAAGGAAAATAAATTAAGTCCACCGCTTTCATTTTTAACAATAAACTCCTTCTAGTATACTAAATACTTTTTTATCTCCTATATCTTTCTCTTATTTAATATCTTCTCCACTTCCCATTTCTCTACTCCTTCTACTTCTACTGGTTTCAGTTCCTCCACCCTTTGTTTCTTTACCAGTTTTCTATATCCCACCACTTTACTAACATTTACTACTAGATGAATTCTCATCAAGTCCAGTAACTTCAATTTCACTGCATTCTTTGATATTACTTTCTCTATCTCATATGGCCTCACATATCTCTCTATCAACTTCTTTGTTAGTCTTTCCTTGAACACTAAGTCTTTTGTACTTAGCATTACTTTTTCTCCCTTCTTCCACTCCTCTACTTCTTATCTTCCTCTATCTGCTTGTCTTTTTATCTCTTCCTAAGCCTTTCTTAATGCAGCTCCCACTTCTTCTTGCACCTTCCTCATTCTTTCCACAAACTCTGTCACTTTCTTCACTTTCTCTTTTCTTCTGATATCTGTTCCTATTTGTAGCTCTCTTCCATAATTTATCATAAATGGTGATATCTTTGTTGCTGAATAAACCTTATTGTTTACTGCAAACTCTACCTATTGCCAACTATTCTGGCCAATCTTTCTGTCTGTACTCCATGAAGAACCTCAAGTATTGTTCTAACTCTTGGTTCATTCATTCTATTTGCCTATCTGTTTGTGAATGGAATGCTGTTGACAATCTCATCTCTATCCCCAACATTCTATTTAACTTCTTGGTTAGTTCCACTGCAAACTGTGGGCCTCTGTTGCTAATTACACTTTCTGGAAATCTGTGTAATTTCCACATGTTATCTCTGAATAATCTTGCTAACCCCTCTGCCAATATTCTCTCTGTTGTTGCCACAAAATGTGTTATTTTTGACAACCTGTCACATACTACCAGTATTGTATTCTTCCCTGCTACTAATGGTAACTTGGTAATAAAGTCTACTATCAGATGTGTCTACATCTTTTCTAATACCTCATTCACTATCAACTTTCCTGCTGGTGTCTCCATTTGATTCTTCATCCTTTGATATACATCATATCCTTCCACATATTTTCTAATGTCTTTTATTACTTCTGGCTACCAGTAATTTCTCATTACTAATTCTGTTATCTTCCATCTTTCTCCATGTCCTGCTACCAGTATGTCATGATGTAACTAGATTATCTCTAGCCTCAACTCTTCATTTTTTGGTACATACACTTTTCTCTCTTTTAGTACCAAATCTCCTTCCATCTGCCATTTGTCTCCTCATACTATCTTAACTCCTGCCTTCTTTATCTCTTCTACTACTTTAACTATCTCTTCATCTTTACCCCTTGTCTTTTTTATTTTTTCTATTATATCTACCTCTGGTCCATCTATTACTACTTTGTGTAAACTACACAACTAACAGTTCTTAATAAATATCTGGTCCTCATTATCCTTATCTACTCCTACTTTCCAGTCCGGTCTCCTACTTAAACTATCTACCTTCCTCATTTTTGTTCCTAGCATATGCTTTAATGTAAAGTTGAATCTAGACAAATACAATGCCCAATGTACTTGTCTCTAATTCAGCTTTTGTGCTTTTATGAAGTACTCTAAGTTCTTATAATTATTCCAGACTTTGAACTTGTACTAAGCATCTTCTAACAAATGCTTCTAATTTTCTAGCTCTCTTATTATCACCAACATCTCTTTATCATGAATTTTGTAATTTCTCTCTGTCTCATTGAGAGATTTTGAGAGAAACACCACTGGCCTCTATATTCCATCTTCACACTCTATTGATAATACTCCTCCTATAGCATAATCTGATGTGTCTACTTCCATTCTCATTTTTTAAATCTAAATCCAGTGCTGCTAACACTAGCTCTTTGGTGAATTTTTCTTTTAACTTCTTGAATACCTTCTCCTACCTCTCTGCCCATTCTTATTTCTGATCTTTCTTCACCATATCGTACAATGGTCTAGCTATAGATGCAAAGCCTTAAATAAATCAACAATAGTAATTTACCAAACCTAAAAACTTTTGAATGTCTTTAACATATTCTGGTATTGGCCAATTTACTATTCTCTTTACTTTTTCTTCCTTCATCTTGATTCCATCTGATCTGATCACTACTTCTAGAAACCCCACTTCTCTAACCTTCTACTTGCATTTTTCTGGTTTTATATATAAGTCATTTTCCTCCAACCTTTTCACTACTTCTGCTACCATCTCATTATATCCTTCTTCTTCATCTGTTCCTATTATCACATCATCAATGAAAGCTGCCACTTTCCCTGTATTTATCAAGTCTCTTAGCAACTCATTCATCATAGCCTGAAATATGGCCAGAGAATTCATTAATCCAAAGAATATGACTGTGGGTTTGAAAGATCCTTCAGGGGTCATAAAAGCTGCCTTCTACTCATCTCCTTCCTTTATTCTTATGTTGTTATATCCTCACCTTAGATCCATCTTTGTAAACACTTTCATGGTACCAATATTCTCAATTACATCCAAAATAAGTGGCAATGGGTAATTGTTCTTAATTGTCCACTCATTGAAATATTAATAGTCTTGTACCATTCTCTTCTTTCTATTCTTTTTTTCCATGAAAAACACTGGTGCTATTTGAGGCAACTTCAAGAGTCTGATGTATCCCTTTCTCAACTGTTTCTCTATAAACTCATACACCTCCCCCCTCTCTTCTCTTGACAAAGAGTACACCTTTCTCTTCCTTGGCACAAACTCTTCCTTCATATCTATTGCATGATCTCATATTTTTCTTGTGGGCATTCATTCTGACTGTTTCTTGCCAAAAACTTTAATCCACTTATGAAATCTTTCTGGGACAAGCTTTTTTGTTTCTTTTTCTGACTTCACAGCTTTTCCTTCCTCATCTCAAATCTCCCACTCCTCCACTACTCCTTTTACATCTATTACTTTCTCTCTTTTCTAGTTTTTCTTCCTCTGTTTCCTTCTTACTTCCTTCTCCTCTCATTTCTTCCTCTTTTTCTCCTTCTTTTCTTTTTCTTTTTGTTTCTGCCACCCTGACTTTCTCTGTTTTGGTCTCCACTATCTACCACACTCCTCCAGACACCTTGTCATCTTAACTTCACCAGTCTTCCAGTCAATTTCAAGATTGTGGTGAGCTAACCATAGTATTCCCAAGATTACATTCTACTTCTGTCCCTCTATCACATCAATCTCCATCCTCTCCCTGTATCTCTGATAATAAATATTAATCTCTACAGTATTTTTAATTGGTCCCTCCTTATTCATCATTCTATCTACATTCCTTATATAAATAGGCCTTTCTATTTTTTTCAATTTAAACCTCTGCTTTCTTGCAAACTTTGAACTTATTACTAATCCTATCACACCACTATCCAACAATGCTTCTACTATAATCCCCTCTTGTGTATCTATTCTCTCCAATCCAATCTTTACTGTTACTTCTCTTAATATGTCTCCATTGTCTAGGTTACAACAAAATGTATTGTCTATTGCTCTTACGAACATTGCAAACCTATTATTACTGGAATCTAATTGAAGACTATTAGATTCTCTTTCCTATTTAAATTATTTTGTTCATTTCTTCCTTCAACCCTCCTTTGTCCATTGTTCTCACTGCTTCTATATTCCAGTCTCCTTTCTTTTCCAATTTTGTTTTCTACTCCTCTATTCCTGCAATGCCAGGCCATGTACCCAAATCCTCCACAAGCATAGTAATTCCTCCCTCTATTCATGTCTATAGCATAGGGGTTTTCTTAGGCAATCCCTACTCTCTGTTGAGGGTAATCATCACTACATCTATTCTCTCCACTTCCTCTATTGGAGTAGGCTCTGTTGTCAACCACTGTTGAAATATTTCCTATCTTCTTTGCCAGATTTGTGGTCATGGCATCTGTGGCTGATACCTCTACTCTTGTTTTCCCCTCAACCTTTCTTCTTCCTTCCTGCTTTCTCTCCAGTATCTATCTAAGTTAGTGGTATATTCATACCACTGTTCAATACTTGTTAGAGATCTTTTTGCCTTCATCAACTTCCTCCTGATTGCTCCACTCATTCCCCTCTTGAATTCTTTTATTAATAGCCTTTCTTCATATCTGCTGTCTCTTGCTGCTCTCCAGAATTCTTACACAAACTCTTCCATTGTCCTTCCTCCCTGCTCTAATTTCTTCAATTCTGCTACTTTCACCAACTCCTCATCTTCTTCTCCAAATTCTCTCTTTATTGTTACTAAAAATTCCCCTACTGATTCATACTCTAATAACCCTTCTTCCAGATCTTCTAATATATTCTCTTTTCAGATGTCTGCTGATCCTTTCTACACATATGATAGCACCTACTGAATTTGTTCCTCCACCATTACTTCTCTCATTCTCATTTTAATATATAGCCTGCAAGCTGTCAAGAACTCTGATACCTTTCCTGCTTCTTCACTAAAAACTAGTGACTTGGCCACCTTCCTGTGAACCCCTTCTATTTCTCTTTCTACTGCTGCTCCTCCCACCATCAATGCTTGTATTTGTGTTTGTATCTATTACAAACTTCATTCAGCTTGTATCTCCACACCTAGTAAACCAATTTTCACAAACTAAGTTGCACTAGAAAGCCCCAAATGAGGGCTATCTGCATATGTGTGAGATGTATAAAAGTAACAACAAATGACTGAGATATCAGGCCATCAGTAGCTATAAAAGCTTTGTCTGCTAATATCTCAAGAACGGCTAAACAGATTCACATGATTGAACTCACATTGGAAAGTGCTCATCAATCTGTTTACAATGATATATAATGTGTCTCAAGACAATAAGTATTGGTAGAGATACAAGCATATCAATGTAGTAACATAACTAGTTACCTTCTAAAATTAGCCTGACAGCTGCTATAACAGATGACAGCTTCCATCAGATACGAGTTTTGATCATGTAATGGCAACAGCTTGCACACAGACCATCACTCTTTTGTATATATATTCTTTGTGTCTGAGGGCTAGACCTCAGACTTAACAATGTCAATTATTCTTATTGATACTTTCTATTATCTATTATCATCACATCCTTATACTGAACCTCTGAAACACCATTAAGTTCAAGTATCACAACCAGTAAGTATCTTATTTGTGATAGCATCATTGCTAACTGCTCTTGCTACTATTTAATAATTGCTTGTAAGTTGTGTTGACTCATTGTGTCAAGATTGTTGACAATAGACTTCATTTTTATTTTTTCTCTTTTATTTTATTTTTCTTTTTTCTTTTTTCTTTTATTTTCTATTTTCTATTTTTAGAACAACTTAGGTTAGGGTTCATCAGTCACGCTGTCACATCAGTCACAAGTTGATGGCATAGTCACAAGACTGATCACGGGACTTAGGAGAATGGAGTAGAAGGTTCTGGAATGAAGTGACATCATACAGCATGGACAACACATGTTGGCCTCATGTCATACACATGGTCATTAGGGTAGGGTGCACAGTAGTGAGCATGGACCATGAGTAATAGTATATAAGATAAACTACTTTGTACTAGGAACTCTATCGAGTTCTCTTGTGTTACTCAATACAAGAGTTATTTCATCACTTAACACTTTAAGCTTTGAATCATAACACATTGTGTAATAGATAAGAGGTGAGTTGATAGGTGAAGGTGATAGTAGTAATGGTGTAGAAGGAGATGATGTATATTAGTAAAGTCAAGAAGGTGGTGTTGGTCTCACTCTTGCTCTCATATTCTGATATTGACGGAATCTTAGTAGATGATAGCAGGCCCTCTTCTTGTCCTGCCTACACTGTCTACTGACTACTTTTTAAACTAAAGGAAGAGTATATGATTTTGGTCTAAGAAGACTGTTTTACTCTAAGCAAGATTTTAAGAATTCCTGCTGTTCTTCTGCATAAACACTTCACAAGTAGAGATGTAGCACAGAGCTTCTAATTGAAAAATTATCGATCATGTTCACAAAAGATGTTATGTTTGTAATGTACCAGTGGGCTTTGATACACACAAATGGCTAAGATTCACCTTCTTAGCTAGTATATCCCTTAAACCTAGGGTTTAGCTATATCTTCTTGATTAAAAAGTGGTGTTGCTCTTTAGTTAAGGATAAATAGAGAGTAAAGAAAAGAGGGCTTAGTGTTGAGCAGTCTTTAGAATGGATATTGAGTTCTAATGTTATGACTTCAGTCCAAGGGTTAGAACAAAGACTACTTTTGTATTGAGTAATACAAGAGAACTCGATAGAGTTCCTACTACAATCTAGTCTATCTTATATATCTTTTGGCAATGGTCTGTGCTAAGTTAATTTTAACCTACCCTAAAGACCATACTTCATCCATAAGGCCAACATGCTATTGCCATGTTATATAACTTCATCTTGCTCCAGAACTTTCTATGTTCTTTTCTATATCATGTGAGCATATAACTTCTGTGACCATGTCATATTTTGTCTTCTTCATCTTGTACTCTTTCAATAAAAAATAAGAGAAAATAAAAGGAAAATGAAAGAAAAATAAGATAAAAACCAAGTCCATTGTCTTCAATTTTAACAATAAGAAATCTCTGTCACAAACTTCATTCAGCTTGTATCTCCACAACCAGTAGACCGATTTTCACAAACTAAGTTGTACTGTAAAGCCCCAAATGAGGGCTATCTACATATATGTGAGATATATAAAAGCAACAACAAACAACTGAGATGTCAGGCTATCAGTAACTGTAAAAGTTTTATTAGCTGATATCTTATAAATGGCTGAATGGATTTATACAATTAAACTTGTATTAGAAAGTACTTGTCAAACTGTTTCTGATAATATATAGTATATCTCAAAGTGATAAATATTAATAAATATACAAGAATATTAATGTAGTGACATAATTAGTTACCTTCTAAAATTAGCCTGACAGCTGCTATAACAGATGACAGCTTCCATTAGGTATGAGTTTTGATCATGTGATGGTAATAGCTTGTATACAGACTATTACCATTTTGTATATATACTTCTGTGTCTAAAGATTAGATCTCAGACTTAACAATATCAATTTACATCAATTATTTCTGTTGATACTACTTATCACTTATTATCATTATTTCCTTATACTGAACCTCTGAAACACCATTAAGTTCAAGTATCATAACCAGTGAGTAGCTCATTTGTGATAATCTCTGATATAGATCTCTGCAGCCAATTAGGTTGGTAAAATTATTTCTCTCAATAATTTAGAATAGTAGTGATCAAAGTAAGATAGTTATAGATAATAGTACCTCTTTTTTCAATCTATTTCTTTTTTTTCTTTCTATATAACCTAACTCTCTTAGAACTTCCACAATTAGCTTGTCTAATGATTGCAAACTAAACCCCTTTCTTGAAAACACTAATTGATAAGTAAGTTTAGTAATAAACTAATGCCTTTAAGTGTAAGTGTTCTGGAATAGACCAAGTAATCACAAATACTCAGAAGGTTTCTCAGAATTGTAAAACAACTCCATAAAGAGATAAAAACAGCTAATTTACTAGAAAAGTTAAATTAGTCAGTGTCCTGGATTAAAATAGATATCTGTGACAAGTAGTTTAGCTTTGGGGAGTTCAAAGCAGGCAACTAGAAGTAGTTCTTTAATAGATTAACACTTGAATTTTCCAAACTCATAAGTAGAAAACTGAGTTATAAGTATCTGTATATTTTTGTTTTGGAAAAGAGTTAGCTTTCAGCTCTCTAGAGATCATTTTACATAGACTACTTGGGAGCATTTGAAGCTAACCACTGTTATTAGAAATAGTGAGTTAGTAGAACTCATCCTAAGAAGTCCAAATATAATTTTTCAAGCATTCACAGTTGAGTTTTTACTTAGCTATGTTGAAGTTGAGGAGCTTGGGAGAAGTAAGGCAAAGAAGCTTTACAATCTCAAGCATATCATTTAGAAGAGCAGTAGAACTCACTAGTAAAAACACTAGTGTTGGAGATCTTAAGTGGACTCTAGTCGTTGAAACTAAAAAAACTAGAATAAGTCTAAAATAATGAATATTAATCATGTTTTCAAGAAGAAGACCACCTGGAGAATGGAATTATTTTCTATTATAGAGAGCTTATAGTAAAATATGAGTGTTTAAGAAACTATAGGAAAAATAAGAAAAATAATCAGAACAGGACAGAAAGATAGTGTAAAGATTACTAGATAATATGAAAATACTTTTTCAGGGTCAGAAAATATCATAGAAAAAGTACCCAACTAGTTTGTCAAGGTTTACATCTGAGACAACAGTAAGAATGTACTCACAAGTGCTCAGAAAGCATTTTCATTACTTGGAGCTTAACTATCTTTTCCTATTCTATTCTGCTAAGACAGAGAACAAGGAAAAAGAAATGATTCATGAATGGGAAATTCATACCTATGAAATAAGAGCTATTGATTGAGTTATGTGTATGAGGAAACACATGTCTGTTTTGATAGTCATTAAACAAACTAGAGCTAGAATATTTGGACTAGAAGCCAGATATAGATTATAGATCATCTCAGCCTCACAGATCTACTAGTCAACAACTGGAAACAAACTCATTAACAAAGGAGATACAGTTTAGAGATATTAAATAGCTTTTAAGCAAGATTTGGAGTCTAGAGGCTCTGTTACAAAAAATGACCATAGAGAAAGCAGAATCTGAGTCTGAGGAGAAAAATATGGAATTTTATCTTTGCAGAATAACTACAGAACATATAAAAGCTGTGATCCTAAAAAACAGCTCACTTTCAGAAATTGCAGGTTCCAGAAAATAGAAGAAAGAATTTGGGAGAGGAATTGGCCTTGCCTAAGCATATAGAAGAAAGCTATGTCTGTTTGTGAGTGAAATCACTAACAAGACAGTACAACTTTCTATACAGAAAGATACATGAGATAGCATAAGTAGCAGAAAAATCTATGTTGCTAGCTCAGTTCTTAGATAATTGTTGAAGAAGGAGATACTGCTTAAGACAAAATTTTCAATATATTATCTAAAAGAATTGCTTAGAGTTGGTAATGACTTTCAAGACTCCAGAAAGAACTCAAAAAGCAATAGATATAGTAGATAATCAGACTATCAAACTTTGGATGGTCAACAACATGGTATTACAGTTTCTGGAAAGACTAGCACCAGAAAAAATAAAATACCAAGTGTTGGTGATTGAATAGAAGTATTTTCTAGACATATAGGCTAGCAAACATGTGCCATTCTATCTACCTAGAAAATATAACTATCCTACTACAAAGAGTACTATAACTAGAAAAAAGCTTAGAACAAGATAAATGTTGTGGCAACCACTAAATCAGTGTCCAATAGCAGCACTAACAAGTAAATCTCAAGGGCAGATATCTAGTAAGGAATACAAGTTGTATAATTCACAAGAGAACTCGACAGGGAACTACAATAGTATTCTACTGACTATTTATATAACTATCCCTGGTCTGTGCTACAACTATGCATCTGCTATACGTCCTACCCTAATGTCCATACCCTGTCCTCATGTCTATTACTAATCTACCTTATATTCTATTACTCATCTACCATACATCTACCTCAAGGCTAGCATGCTATATACATATGCTCTGATGTCATACCCTAAACTCTACTCTTCATCTCCATCATTCATGTGTGCACCATTTGTACACCATAAGGAAACCATGCTGTTAACATGTTTCTTGATGTCATTCTATCTCTAGACTCTTCTTGATCTTTCTAGACTATAGATTCTTCCAAACCGCTCTAGGCCTTATGACATCATGTCATGTGACTTCCCAGTTATGTGCCTTCTCTCTCTTGTTGTAGACTAATAATATAAATATTTATAAATATCTCACTAAAGTTTGTCTACACTTTCTCATCTTATAATAATAAATTGATTCGAGCTAGATATTAGAAACCTAGTATTAGTTACAAATTCACATCAAATTATTAGCAGATAGAAGAACAAAATCTTGGTACTTTAGTCCTATAGTCATTTTTAGATAGCTGAAAGAAGAAACCTTTATATTGGAAAATTTAGATAGCTTAATATAATAGAACAAGATAATTGTCCTACTAAAAGTAATTGCTTATTTGGCTTATAGAGAAATCACATTCAGTAGCAAGCTTAAGGTATATCAAACCTAAGCCTAGATGAGCTAGAAAGAACAGAAACAGAAATGATTAGAGAAAACAAAGACTAAGATGATATAGAGTAGAAGCTTGTAAGTAAACACTATAAATAAAACATGGGAGTGACTGCTTTACAAGTGATATTAGACAGACAGATTACCTTATAAAAGAATAGAAAGTGAGTAGCTATGGCTTCTTACAAGATATGAAAACAACTTTCTCTTTCTAGAAATAGAAAGAACTAGTCATACTACTTTATAGTATTCTTGCATACATAAGCAGTGTTTTCAAGCTTATATAGCTTGTAAGACTCCTGTAATAGACCAGAAGAGGGCAAGTACTAGAATTTGTTTGTTAAAAATAGAAGTAATAGCCTCTTAGTTAGTAAACATTAAACTATTTTTTCTTTTTCTTTTTCTGTTTTCTTGTTATTTTCTTTTTATTTTTCATTTCTATTTGATTTAGGGTTAGGATGGAAGATGATATTATATGTCACAGTTATGGTCACAAGATCATGTGATGCAGAGAAGATTATCAAAGGTTTTAAAAAAAGATGATATTATACAATATAATAATAGCATGTTGGTCTTATGGATAACACATGGACATTAGGGTAGGCCAGATACAACATAGTATGGACTATGAACCAAGTGTATATAAGGTAAAGTAGTCTTTTGTTCTAACTCTTTAGACCTAAATCATAACACTTGGAACATAATTTCTTTTTTAAAGAAGTCTATAATCATATTTTAATAGAATATGTATTGGTACAGACATAAACAATAAGAACATGGAAAAAGCTGGAAGAATAGAGTAGAGATGACTGTCTTCAATAAAATTCATTTTGTTTCTAATAAATTAGATGAGTTATAAAAGCAGATCTATAGTATGGATAGAAATATTGTAGAGTGAAAACTGGAATTCAAAGTATATAGTAAATAGACATAGAATTTGTAAGCTAGAAGTCATTCTTAGAAAGACTAATAACAGTCATCTATAATAAGAAAGAGATATTACACTATAAAATGCTTTTTTATGAAAACAAGTAATCTCATAAGATTTGAAGTATATAAGATCTCTTTGAAGGTATTAGCAAGAAGATCTTATACTCTTAGATGATACCTCAGGCTCTTTCAAGTGAATACTGACTAAAGAGATAGTATGGTAGCTATTAAACAAACCAGACTTCAGACTTGGAGCCTATTAGAATAGACTTAGTAGAGTATTGTAAAATACCTAGCTATCTGCCACTCTAGCCTATATCTATACAAAGA
This sequence comes from Leucocoprinus gongylophorus, assembly GCA_022457215.2. Classification (NCBI taxonomy): domain Eukaryota; kingdom Fungi; phylum Basidiomycota; class Agaricomycetes; order Agaricales; family Agaricaceae; genus Leucocoprinus; species Leucocoprinus gongylophorus. The sequence goes on from JAJOHK020000169.1 coordinate 34,159, forward strand.
CTACTTGGTGATAACAGAAACATGCCATAATACTGTTCTTTAGAAAACTACAAAGAAACCAATATTATTTACTTGCTAAAAAAATAAAAACACTAGAATTATACTAGAAAGTGATGACATCTACCCAAGAAAGACTAGCTATAAGAAATAAGTACTCAAAAGCACAATTAATATAGCCACAAATGTTTGGATGGTAGAATAAGGTAAAAATACAACTAATCAGAAATTAGAAAAGTTATAAATGTACCCTTAAGTAAAAGTAACTAGTAAAAAGACTGAAAAAGAAAAGAATTGGTATATGTGAGCAAAAAAAGAAGTATTAGGCTGATTTTGGATTGTAAATGGAGAGAAAACCATATGCTCTCAAAACCTTAAAGAGCTTTCTTATGGTTTTGGTCTCCATTCTCTAGTTCTATTCTCTGTATTTTTAGACTAATATATAAGCCACAAGTAAAGGAAAGAAAGAGGAAGGACTCTTATCTGAATACTCTCACTTGAGAGCAATTTAACTTCTATTTTATTAGATAAGCATTATGAGTACTTGCTATTACTTCTGAATGAGTTTCAGAGAGTTCTAACAGTCTAGGGAAGGCTGGTGAGGTGAGTATTAGTTAGTATCTTCAGTTGTATGATTTGACTTGAGAAGTGCCTTTAGTATGTATTACCTAGGATAAATAGTGTTATTAGAGGTTCTTAAGGAGTTTTGCAATCTATTCACTAGATTTTCAAAAGAAGCTTGTTACACAGTGTAAGAGTTACTGTTTAGAAGTGTGTTAGCTAGAAAAAGTATTCATGAGCAAATAATACTCATATATTTCTTTTAATATTCTTCATAACTTCATTCTTTTACATTCATAAAAACTCTTTTAATAGTGTTATATGTTCTAATTAGTTTCTATATTATTGTTTCTATATCTTCTATTAATTTCTGATGCTGATAATGTCCTCTTTGAATTCTTTAGTGCACAGTTAAGGACTAGTGTTGCATAGCTCTTATTGCGCCCTAGTATAACCTCTTTTCTGCTTGACTTCTATCATCTGGATAGAAGTACAGTAGGAAAAAAGTATTTGTGGCAGATCACATTAACTCTCCCTGAGACTACTAACAACCATCAACTAAAAGGTATATCAGCAGGTAAAGAATCAATCTTATCAGTTCCAAGAAACTGATATTGTGGAGGAGCTAACATACCAGGCAGGAACAGTCAGAGGGATCTTCACAGTCGTCTATTAGAAGTGAAAATATGAAGTTAGATCAAGTTGCCTGGTACCTGCCATTGTCAAGATACGAGGAAAGAATTGGGTTTAGGCAGCAAGAATGATATCCGTAGTCTAGACATGGATATACAAAGAAACAACGCACTACTTCATTGTATTCGCTGTAACTCAGGCTGGATCATCATCGCTATTATGGCTACGGCACTTCATAGCACCAATGGTGGCCCAGCGCACCCATCCAATGCCAGCCAAGTGAAATAATCTATGCGTTACTTACCGCAAGACCCTATATACGGCATCCATTTTGATTTGAACGAAGATTTGGTCAAGCACATGGAAATTCAAATACCAAGAAAGTGGGTAGTGTCGGGGGTGAAGCAGGGCATGACGAGATGCATTGATATGAACCAAGATGAAAAAATTCAATTGAAACAGGCGGTCCAGAAAATCAGTGAAATTCTACACTTAAGAATGGGAAGAGTTGACGCTCACGGAAAGACTCGTCTCTTTATATTTGACGCTCATGTCTGCCGCTGTGAGTCGCATTGCCTCGATAGCTTCATCAAGGGTAACACTATAAATCCCGTGGCTGGATATGGAAAGCTGGGCGGCTGTGACAGCTTTCACGGCTGTTTTTACCAATGATGAAACAAATTCCAAAGTGAGTTTGACCGTAATTTGGAAATTCAAAGTCATCATCCCGCAGGTGGACCATGTGCAGTTGATGGGAGATAAGAAAGACAATTTTGAGAGAAATAAAGTTGAGAGAAGAAAAGAAGGAGAAAAAGGAAAAGCAAGTGGAAGTAAGAAGGTAATAGGAGCAGCGGGCCGGGTGAGAAAAGGACGTGCCGGTCCAAGAAGCAGGTTGCAAGAAAGAATTATCGAGCACCATCAACGATTGAATAACCAACACCACACCATAGGGAGAGACAAATATACTCAACAGTTAGCCCCACGGGATTCCAAGAACAGCATTTCAAGAATAGCATAAGGGAATATCTACTTACCTCCCAGACTGTTTCTCTCCTAGTGCCAGTGAAAGGACCCATCCAACATCATAGTCCATGTCCATTCATCCAACATGTATCATACCCCACCAGAAAGCAACGAACATCGAATAGTGAATCATACACCACATCGAAGAACAGAACATGTAGACCAGCCAATACATCGAACAAATTCAAACGGATACAGAGCCAAGCGGGTTCCCATAGAAAATTTAGTCAGATTCAGCATCTACCATGAAAGGGAATCACGTACTATACAAGGCACCTGGACTAGTCCATCTATAGGGTCGCAAGTGAGGCCGAGATTGTGTTCTAAGTATAACGGTCAGTCCAATGTAGTATTGTATGAGTGCAGATGTGCCGATGGCGAAATAGGTATCATGGATGTGCCATGAGTTCCAGTGAGTCCAGATGAACACCGATAGGTTTACTCACCTATCCCAATTTCGGCTGCCTGATTGAAGAATGGTTGTTGCGATTCAGCCATCGCTGGGATAACGAAGTTCGATAAGGTGTAGGATGGACCTACCTGAAGTACCGTCTCTGGCGAGGCTGTACAAGTGGCAGCATGGCCAAGTCAATGTTTAACACAAAGTTTCGAAGATACATACCACCCATACATGCAGCAAAACCCGCACTGGCCATGGAGCAGGCGACTATTCACCCAGATTCAGACGATGCGTCGGAACATCAAGATAAAGATACTGAAAAATGACGAAAATGACCTACCGCCAACTTCTGCCTGACAACCGCCCTCTGCAGCGGAAATAGTACTTCCCCGTTTAAATAGCATCCCGACAGCCTATACAAGGAGGAAGAAAACGAGGAATTAGTAACACGCCCCGCAATGCTGTCAAAATCCAAACTCTATCAGTCGAGAAACAATGGTAGAACAGGTCACAAACTCCGATCCGACATATGAAACAGCCCAACTGGACACCAGAACAGAATTCAGCGCAGGGTAACATCAAACATAGGTAAATCCAAGTGAAGCACCGCAGTGATACATTCAAAAGAACCAAAAGGAAAAGAGATGGACTTACGGCGGCCGTCAACAAGAATGTCTCGATGCTCCTAACAGGATCATCACTGACAAACTTTAAACAATCAACCACCCACCCGGTCGCGAGCCGATCAAATGAAGACGATCAGGTTCAGCCGGAAAATCAAAGGATGTCAAGCCGTCCAAACAAGATAAAATCCGCGAACGAGGTTAAAAACGATGAAGATTGACGATTGTAAGACATGAACATACGGTCAGCGCACCCCATAGGCAGAGCCCGAAAAAAA
>JAJOHK020000170.1:0-37672 GCA_022457215.2 Leucocoprinus gongylophorus
AGTTCAGAAAATAAGTCTAACAGAATGTAAGCTCAGTCTGACACTAGTATGTTGTTACAACTCAAAGATCTTAGAGCTGATCAATGAATAGAACCTTGTATTAGGGTTAACACAAGAGAACTCAATAGAGAACTCTATACAGGATTGTTTACCTTATATACTAAAACTGTTACGACTCAAAGACCTTAGAGTGGATCAATGAATAGAACCTTGTATTGGGTTAATACAAGAGAACTTGATAGAGAACTCTGTACAAGATAGTCTATCTTATATACTAAATCTACATAGTTTGTGCTAGCTACTTCTAACCTACCCTAAACAGCCATATGTTAGCCTTAAGGTCAACTTGTGTTATACATGTTGTATGACATCATCTTTCCAGAACTTTCTACCTCCTTCCATACATTATGTGACTTGTGACCATATCATCTGATGTGACCTGTTGTGTGACAGTGTGACCTCATTACTCTAACCCTCATCCTAAGTTCTAAAAATAGAAAAATGAAAATAAATCAAAAAGAAAATAAAAATAAAAAAAGAAACTGAAAATAAATCAAGTCCACTGCTTTCATCTTTGACAAAAACCCCATGGTCTATGCTACTACTACTTTAACCTATTGTCATATGCAAGTTTACTCGTCTGGAAACTACATCTCCATGGTGAAGTCACCTTTAAAACATACAAGCTGTCATATGCAAGTTTACTCATCCAGAAACTACATCTCCATGGTGAAGTTACCTCCAAAACATACAAGCCTGTCTTCTATGGCAGCCACCTTTCTCACAACATGTCTTATGGTGGTATTGCAACCATCTGGGTATTCTGTCTTCTATGGCGGAGATACTCCTATTTAACTTGGTCTTTCATGATAGAGTTACTCCTATTAGTGTCTCAATACTAAAACCTCCACTCAGGGTAATAGGGGTGTTACCACTGAAAACCCTAAGCATCTCCTATACTTTTTATTTGTATATAAGACTAGTAGTTACACTGTAATTGGCTAGTCTAATAATTAACAAAGATAATCTTTTATTGAACTCAATTTCTGGTGTTCAATAGTGACACACCAATCAGCACTCACTCCCATCTTGGACTTTTTCCCATTATCTGAAGTTGCAACCATGCGGCAGACAGACAGCGTAGCATATAAGCTGAAGCCAAGGTCATTCCACAAGTCTGCTCATCTCTGAGTCCATTCTGTGGACTTCCACCCTGATGTGAACTGCATCTGATAGTATTATCAGACTCTCAAGTCTACTATTGCTTTTGAGCAGTTCCACCTGCTAAAACCCTCTGTCGTAGTTCCATCTGTGGTTCAACTTGTACTTCACACTTCAAAGTCCAAATGGCTTCATCTTGCCATAACTCTTTAACTCTGGTCCCACCACTTGGGACATCCTTTAACACGATCTCCTGTTTTAGTGACCAGATGGCTTATTTACCAAATACGCTATGATGCTCAAGACAAATCTATCAAAGAGGCCGTTCATCTCCAAGGTCTCCTTCTAGTACAATTCAATCTGGCTGAACAGTTTTACCTGTTCCTGGCCCAAGTATTGTCTCTGCAAACAATGATCCTAATTGGAAGGATGCTCTCACTAATCCTATTACTAATAATATAGCTAATAGACCTATATTTTCTACTCGCTCGTAGTCCAAACCTTGTTGGAGCAATAATACTAATGAACAACTGGCCAAAGTACTTGGCTAACTTATTAACACTCTTAATTCTAATTAGACTCCTGGTCCCAATACTAATACAAGAAGAACTAAAGCCAGCATCCCTGACACCTTCAGCAGCACTAAGTCTGACAAGCTCAATAATTTCCTGTTTCAATGCTGTCTATACTTCCATGCTAATCTGGTGCAATTTGACACAGACATTGTAAAAATCAACTTTGCAATGACCTATCTTACTTGGACCTCAACCAAGAAGACCAGGACATTCTTCAAGACTGGCTTTTCAACTGAAACCTATTTGTGAACAAACTACATCAACATTTTGGTTTCTCAGACCCCATTGGTGAAGTGGCCAACATACTGGACAATCTCCGCATAAAGCCTAGTGACAAGATTTCCACCTACAATGTGGACTTCATATGCTATGCCTCCCAATTAGGTTGGGAAAATAGTATTCTGTGCCATCGCTATTACCAGGGACTCTCCAATTGGATCCAGGATCCCATCTCTACCCAGGAACAAGGAAAACCCACCTTGTTCCAGGATATGTATGCCTTAGCAATGACCATTGATCACTGCTACTGGGAATAAGACTATGAATACCATCGTGCAAGGCAGGTGGAAAAAGAGGCCCTTAAGTCTCACTCCTAGAAGCAAGAAAAAGCTTCCACCTCCAGTTCTGCTATAGCCTCCCAGAACAAGGCAAATCCATCTCTGGTGGCCTCATCTACCAAGAACTCTTCCTTTAAGTCACCTTTATCCTCTACTCCTAAGAAGCAACCCAATACTCTGCAAGTGAACCTCTCTTCCAAGCTGGCTAGCAATGGCAAGTTAACTAGTGATGAGTGCAAGAAGCATCTCGAAAACAATTTGTGCCTCTATTACAGTGCAAGAGACCACAAGCTGGACTTCTGTCCCAAGAAGCAGACTATGGTCTCTCCCAAGGTCTGTAGTACTTTAGCAACTGTTGATACTCTGGCAGCTGCTTCCGAGAAACCCTTGGAAAAATAGAGAGTGACCTCCAGGACTCTGCATAGACTGAGGGCTATATTGAACTTCTCTGTGCAGCAATAAGTTCTATTCAACTCAACACATCTGCTCTTTTCAATCCTTATTCACTCTTTGTTTCCCTTACTTCTCCCTTAATCCTTGGTCAGGATCACCTTAATAAAATCTTGTTCCGAGCTCTCATTAACTCTGGGTCTACTCACTGTTTTGTAAACTCTAAATTTGTGGATACTTACCATCTGAAGACATTCACAACTTCTCCGGTTGCTCTCTACTTGTTTGATAGTTCATTAAACAGCATCATCTCTAAAATTGCCAACTTGCCCATAATTTTTTCTACTGGTGATTGTATAAATCTGGACTTCTATATTACTCCACTTGATTCTTTCTGCTCTTTGGTCCTTGGATACAACTGGCTTACTTGACACAATCCACTGATTAACTAGGTAAATGGGTTGATAAACTTCTGTCCATCTTTGCAGGAAAATCTCACTCCTTCTTGCATCGTGGCCAACACACCATTGGCATCTCTGTCTTTTTTGGACACCCCTTTGCAATCATTAGACTCTGCGGTTTCTATACCTACATCTGAGACCTCCATATCTAACTCCAAGTGACCTAACATTGCTATCATTAGTGTTGCAGCATTCTTGCATGCATCAAAACTTCCAGGCTCCAACAATTTCAAAATCTGTCTTCATTCTTTGGACATTCAGGCTAACTCCGCAAAACTTGCAGAAATTCCTAATCTGTCTAACATCCCTTCTGAGTATCACAAATTTGCCAACGTTTTTAGCAAAACTAAAGCTGAAACACTCTCTCCTTATCATCCTTATGACCTCAAAATCAATCTGGAAGAGAGTGCTCAACCTTTGGTTGGCCCTATATACTTTCTTTCAGCATCTGAACAAGAGGCTCTCAAAGAATTCATTAAGGAAAATCTTAACATGGGTTTTATCTAACCAACCTCATCTCTGCATAGTACACCAGTCTTATTCATTAAGAAGAAAGATAGTTCACTATACCTTTGTGTTGACTTCTGTGGTCTTAACTGCATCTCCAAGAAGGATTGTTATCTACTCCCACTCATCTCCGATCTACTGGACTTACCTTGCAAAGCTTGAGTCTACTCAAAGATAGATCTTTATCATGCTTACCATTTGGTTTGTATCACTGATGGTGATGAATGGAAGACTGCCTTTAGGACATGTTATGGATTATTTGAATAGTCTGTAATACTCTTTGGTCTTACCAATGTTCCTATGGCTTTTCAACAATTCATGAACAATATTTTCTCTGATCTCCTAGATGTCTGTATTGTGATCTATCAGGATAATATACTTATCTACTCAAATAACATGTCCAAACATCACCAGCATGTAAAAGAAGTACTCAAACATCTCTGCAAGATTGGTCTTTATGCCAAAGCAAAGAAATGTGAATTCTACTCTGAGTTAGTAGAGTATCCAGGATACATCCTTTCTTCTTCTGATCTTATCATGTCTGATGACAAAGTAAAGATTATCCAAGACTGGCCAGAACCCAAGTATTGTAGCAATCACTTGCCAGAATGGCACTTGTAGTTTGCTTACTTCAGTAAAGCTCTCAGTTGGCTATCTAGTAGTGGGGATTACAAGAGAACTTGACAAGGAGCCTTTATTGCATTGCTACCCTATTTATATAAATTACATATAGTTCGTGCTACAACAATGTCCTACTTCTATTCCTGCTCTAAAGGCCTCATATCTATCTCATGTCTACTCTGCAGTGACTGTGCAAGACTGTGTATTCTGCCCTAATATCCATATGTATTACATATAATAGCAATGTGGTGAACATGCTCCCTAACATCATCATCTAGGCTCTTCTAGCTTCGTAGACCCTTCTAGACTGTTTTAGGCCTATGATATCATTTCATATGACTTCCAGGTCACATGCCCTTTCTCTGTTGTAGACTAATAATAATACTACTGTCCTAACCCTAACCCTACCAAAGTCTGTCCTTACTTAATTATCTTATAATACCAAGAAAGTCAAGGATATTCAATCCTTCTTAGGTTTCGCAAACTTTTACTGCCAGTTCATCTTCAACTACTCAGACATTGTCATTCCATTGATATGTCTTACTTGGAAGGACACTCCTTGGAAGTTTGACCCCTCCTGTAAAAATACTTTCAACTCTCTCAAGAAAGCATTCACCTCTGCATCTATCCTCACTCATCGGATTCCCAATGCTCAACTCATTATGGAAACTAATGCCTCGGATTATGCTCTCGCTGCAATTCTCTCTATTGTTAACAGAGATAATAAAGTTCATCCAGTTGCCTTTTATTCTTGCACTTTTACTGTAGCAGAGTTGAATTATGACATATATGACAAGGAATTGCTTGCCATTTTTGAAGCCTTCAAGATTTGGTGACACTATTTGGAAGGTCTGGCCTATTCCATTTGTTATAAGACGAGAGTGTGAACAAACTTTGGCTAGGGTTAGGGTTAGCTGGACATATATAAGTATTATAATTATTAGTCTACAATAGATGGAGAGCACGTGACCTGGAAGTCATGTGATATAGTCTAGAGCAGTCTGGAAGGACTTAGAGTCTAGAAGGATCGGGAAGAGTCTAGATGGAGTTAGGGTTAGAAGATGACGTCAAGGGACATGGGTTCCTTATGGTGTACACATGGTGTGTACATGTACAGTGGAGATTAAAGGTATGACATCAGGGCACATGTAGAAAGCATGGTGGTCTTAAGGAAAGCACATATGGATGAGTAATAGGATATGAGATAGCAGCATGGACATAAGAGCCGGATAATATTGTTGTAGCATAGACTACATGTAATTTATATAAATAGAGGAGCAATGCAGCGAGGGCTCCTTGTCGAGTTCTCTTGTAATTCTCCCATTCGTTACTTGATAGCCCACTGGAGAGCTTTGCTAGTTGTGAGATCATTTGTCCTTGAGTGATGAGTAGTTGCTACAACACCATTGACATTGTTACAGATCATAAAAATCTTGAGTATTTTTCTACTACCAAGGTATTGATCCAGAGGCAAGTATGGTGGTCTGAGTACCTCTTCCAGTTCAATCTTGTTATCAGGTTCTGCTCTAGTTGTCTCAGCACCAAACTAGATGCTCTCACTAGATGATGGGACATCTATCCTAAAGGGGGGAATACTAGCTATGCTACAGTCAACTCTCACAACTTCAAGCCCATCTTTACTAAAGAACAACTTGCAGTCTCTGTATAAGCTACCGTTCTTTTTTTCCCTTCTCTTTGCACAGCTATAGTCATGGATCTGGACACACTACATCAAGACATCCTCTCAGCTCTCCTTAGTGATCCAATTGCTACAAAACACATCTCTATAGATAACTAGTAGTCTACTCCTCCTCGATAACAGAATTTATATACCATCTGCTAGTAGCCTTCACACATACATTCTCCAGTATAATCATGATTACATTCTCACTAGACATTTTGGTCAAAATAAAATACTGGAATTAGTCTGCTGTGGATACTCCTGGCCTAGCCTCTGTGCTGATGTACAACAATTCTGCAAGTCCTGTGTTACTTGTATGTGATCTAAGCTACAACATCACAAGCCATACAGATCTCTCAAACAACTTCTCATCCCTGAACAATCATAGAATTCCATTTCTATGAATTTCATTGAGAAACTTCCATCATCCTCTGGGTTTGACACTATCTTAGTTATAGTCAACTGGTTCACCAAGCAGGTGATCTTTATCCCTGCCCATGATACTATAACATCCATGGACTTAGCACATCTATTTGTCCTTCATGTGTTTTCCAAATATAATGTTCCTTCCTATGTAACCTTCAATAGAGGCTTGGAGTTTGTGTCAAACTTCTTTCGATCTTTAGGCACTGCTCTCAACATGCAGCTTTACTTTACTTCAGGTTATCACTCTGAAGATGATGAACAAACCAAACACATGAATTAGACTCTTGAGCAATATCTCCATGTATATTGTAACTACCAGCAAGACAATTGGTCCAAACTCCTACCTCTTGTGGAGTTTGCTTACAATAATACTCTAAGTGCTACTACTGGTGTTTCTCCATTCTTCACTAATAAGGGATATCATCTGAACATCACTGTTTACCCCAAATGCGATATTGCTTCCTCCTAAGTGTTATAAGATAAGAGTGTGAACAGACTTTGGCTAGGGTTAGGGTTAGCCAGACATAAATAGATAGTATTATTATTAGTCTACAACAGATAGAGAGCACATGACCTAGAAGTCATATGACAGAGTCTAGAATAGTCTGGAAGGACTAATAGTCTAAAAGGATCGAGAGGAGTCTAGATAAGAGTTAGGGTTAGAGATAACATCAAGGGACTATGGTTCCTCATGGTGAATACATGGTATGCACATATACAGCAGAGATTAAGAGTATGACATCAAGGCACATATATATGGCATGGTGGCCTTAGTAAGAGGACATAAGATAGACATATGGACATAAGGGCTGGTAGATATTGTTGTAGTATGGACCACGATGTATTAGTATAAATAGAGAAGTAATGCAGCAAGAGCTCCTTGTTGAGTTCTCTTGTAATCCCCACTACTAGATAGCCTACTGAGAGCTTTGCTGAAGTCAGCATATCACAAGTGCCATTTTGGCGAGTGGTTACTACAACACCAAGCCTGCGACTTCACCGTAGATCTTGATGAATTACAGAGTACCCTCAAAGCTGAAATCTTCATGGTTTAATAGTATTATCAGAAATCTACTAATGTACGATGTTCTCTTACTTCTAATTTCAAAGTAGGTGACAAAGTCTTTATCAAGGCTCAGTTCTTCTGAACCACTCAGCCTTCAAAGAAACTCTCTGAAAAATATCTTGGATCTTACAAAATCATTGCCCAGCCTGATACTCTATCGTTCACTCTCTATCTTCCAGAGTCCATACTTGAACCCACCATACCCAACATTTTCTCTAAGAGAATACAACCAGCCCCCACTCCAGTTATAGTTGATAGAAAACCCAAATATGAAATTTCTCAGATAGTAGATTCTAAAATCAATTGCTGACAGGCATGCAAACTCCTATACAAGGTGATCTGGCTAGAGTATGAAGACACTGGAGACAAATCTAAATAGATCCCTATATCTGAACTCACTCATACTACTGACTTGGTATCCAATTTTCACATCACATATCCCACCAAGCCCAGTCCTCTCCCATTGTCCTGATCATGCTGTTGCATTTGTCCTCCACCTCTGTGCATTTCCAATATGGATTCTCTTTATTAATTTCTTAGTATATTCTGTCTACTTATTTTCATTAACCCTCAGCTTCTGTGTACTTTTTGGAGTTTTCTTTTCAAAACTTTCAAACTTCTTTTTAATTCTTGATTTCCTTACTCACACATTTAATTCATAGAAAATAAAAAATTTTATTAAGTAAAAACAAAACAACTATACTAACAGGAGGTAGATAATGGAGTTCTCTCCTCCTGGATTTCCCTGGGGCCATTCTTAGACCCCTCTACATCATCTTCACTCTCCTCCTTCCCAACCTCTCTTTCTGAACTCCATCTCCACTCCATCATGGTCCCAATCCTCTCCAACTGGGCCATGTTCCTCTCTTAGCCCTCCATCAAGTTCTGGAGAGACTTTCCGACTCCTTGGTACTCCTCCACGAGTTCCCAGAGTGCTTTTTTGATAGTACTTAGAACTCTGCCATAAGTAGGAATCATGGCTAGAGTGTTGGTGTTGGTGTAGGGTACACACTTCTGCTTGAGAGCGATGCATCTAGCATATGCAAGAGATTGGCTATGAAAGAGAAATTATTAAAAAATAATAATAAGTATAATGAAGATTACTCACCTTGAAGAGTACACCAGACAATTCTGCCTAGCATTCACACACTTCTCACAGGGGTTAGCACTCTCCATCTTCACTGTGGCACTACTGTGGTACTTCCCCTGTTGCTTTTCTTTAGCCTTCTTGGAGGGCCATTGTTTCTCCTTGTCTCTTGCAGTGATCTTCTTGCATTTGGATCCCGTGACCTGGGATTCTTTAGCCCCCTCCGATAGGGTGGCCTCTTCCTTTAGTACCTTGTCTCAGAGTCATTGAAAGTACTCCATTGTCCTTCTCTTTCTCTCCTCCTCCTCCATAACTCTTTGCCTCTTAGCTTCCTTCTGGGCCTTCTCCTCTGCTTCTCTCCTAGCCTTCTGAGCTGTATGCTTAGCCTAATATAACTTTGCCACTTCTTCCAGTTGGACTAGGAGCTGCTACTACTCCTCATGTCTCCGTTACATCTCTTGCTGCTGCTTTTTCAGAATCTTGGCATTGTTTTGTGAAATATTGGAGAGGGTGGGGGAAGACATGACAATACAGAAACAAGAGCAAAAAACTTTTTTTTCATTTATGTATTGTTAACCTAGGTACCATCATGGGATTTTTGAATAAACCCAATAGGACTTTGAAGGCTCAGTTCTAAGGGGGGAATACTATCATATGCAAGTCCACTTGTCCAAAAACTACATTCCCATGGTGAAGTCACCTCCAAAACATACAAGCCTGTCTTCCATGGTAGCCACCTTTCTCATAACATGTCTTATGACAGTGCTGCAACCATCTGGATATTCTGTCTTCCATGGCAGAGATACTCCTATTCAACTTGGTCTTCCATGATGGAGTTACTTCTATTAGTATTTCAATACTAAAACCTCCACTCAGGGTAATAGGGGTGTTACCACTGAAAACCCTGAGCATCTCCTATACTTTCTGTTTGTATATAAGACTAGTAGTTACACTGTAATTAGCTAGTCTAATAATTGACAAAGATAATCTTTTATTGAACTCAATCTCTGGTGTTCAACAACAATACACCAATCAGCACTCACTCCCATCTTGGACTTCTTTCCATTATCTGAAGTTATGACCACACGGCAGACAGACAGCACAGCATATAAGCTGAAGCCAAGGTTATTTCACAAGTCTGCTCATCTCTGAGTCCATTCTGTGGACTTCTACCCTAGTGTGAACTACACCTAATATAATGCATGGACTTGAGAGTAGAGTTATTTATTATAGCATGGACTATAAACTATTTGTATAAATAGGATAGCAATACATCAGGGACTCCTTGTTGAGTTCTCTTATAATCTCCATAAGACTCTTACCATATAAGACTACCTTCTAGTCTTAAGTTATAATATTATATTAGAAATATATATATATACTGGAAAAAAATACTTTTGTAGGTGGAACAGAGCTTATGTAAGCATTATCTGTAATAAAGTCAGGTAGATCAGATGTGTTTGGATAGGTATATAATATCATGATATACTTGAACTCTGACATTTTATTTTATCTTCTCTCTCTTATTTTTTTCTTTCTTTTCTTTTCAATTTATTTTTGTCTTTTTTCTATTTATAGAACTGAGGGTTAGGGTTAGTCATATGACATAAGAAGAGGGCATAGAAGAATGATGTTATACAATGTGTACAATATATGTTGGCCTTGAGGTATATACATGGTTGTTTAGGGTAGGCTAGAAGTACATAGTATAGACCAGGTGCTGGTAGTATAAAAGGTAAACAATACTATAAAGAGTTCTCTATCAAGTTCTCTTATGTAAACCTTATACAAGGTTTCTTCTTTTGACCAACTCTAAGGTCTTAAGTTCGTAATATTAGAACTCAATTCCCTATTTCTGGGACTGCTCAACACAGAGCCTTCCCAACACTTATCCTCTTATCATTTTTGATGAGGAGCAACACCACTCTTTTGTCAAGAAGAATTACTGGACCTTAGGCATAAGGGATATACCAACCAGAAGGAAGAATTCTGGTTATTTGTGTGTACCAAAGCCCACTGGTGCATTTCAGACATAACATCTTGTGTAGACATGCTACATACTATCTTCTTATAAAAGCCTTGTGCTGCAAAACCCACTTGTGGTCTGTACATGCAAAGGAACAGCAGGTGCTCTTAGGCTCTGTCTAGAGTAGAACAACCTTCTTAGGTCAAAATTGTTTACAAATTCAATTAGGGCAGTAGCCAGAGATAGTTAGTAGAATGTGTAGGTATGATAAGAAGAGGACCTGCTATCACCTATGGAGATTTTGTTGTCAGAATACAAATCAGAGAACAAAACCAGTGTGGATTCTATTCTTCTTCTATACACATCATCACTTCCTATACTACCACCACTATCATCCTCACCATCAATCACACCCCCCTTACAAGATGAGTCAACCAGACTATCCTGCTATTATAAGGCAGCTCCAAGAACAGATTGTAATACTAACAGTATAGGTAGGAGAAAGCACAGGCAGAGTGGCAGTAGAAACAGAGGTAGCAAGGCCACTAATGTTTGATGGGACCTCATCAAAGGTCTTAGGATTTGTGACAGCATGCAAGTTATATATAAAAATGAAGTTGAAGAAGGCAGTAGTAGAGGAGCAGATTTAGTGTGTACTGTCATATATACAAGAAGGGTCAGCAGATATTTGGAAGGAAAATGTGCTAGAGGATTTGAAAGAAGGAGAACTAGAGTATGAATTAGTGGAGGAATTTTTGGCAGCAATTAAGAAAGAGTTTGGAGGAGGAGAAGAAAAGTCAGTAAAAGTGGCAGAGTTGAAAAGATTAGAACAAGAAGAAAGGACAATAGAGGAATTTATCCAAGAGTTTAGGAGGGCAGCAAGAGGGAGTGGATATAAAGAAAGGCTGTTGATAGAAGAGTTCAAGAGGGAAATGAATGGGATAATCAGGAGGAAGTTGATGGAGGCAGAAAGGCCTCCAACAAGCATAAAACAGTAGTATGAACATGCCACTAATTTAGACAGGCATTGGAGGGAGAATAGAAGAGAAGAAGAAAGGATGAAGGGACAATGGGAATAGGGGGGAACAGCCTCTATGTTATGGAACACTTGGGACCTAACATTTTATTTTTCTTTTATTTATATTTCTTTTGATTTTATATTTCTTTTCTTTTTCTTTTTCTTTTAGGACGATGAAGAAGGCATGTGACAGGGAAGTCACATGGCAGGTCACATGATGTGACGTCATAAGCCTAGAACTTGATGGAAGGATCTGGAAGATGACATTAGGGCACATATATGCAATATGGTGGCCTTGAGTAGAAAATGAGGCGGACATGAGGTTGTAGCACAAACCAGATGTATTTAGTATATATAGGATGCTAATTTAGCAGAGACTCCTTGTCGAGTTCTCTTGTGAATTCCCACATCATAGCCTATTCTGAGCTTTACTCATTAGTGAGACCGTTGGACAATTCAGTCTAGTAGTTGCCACAACAGTAGAACTCGACAACCTTAGAGGACTCTGCATTTCGCAAACTCCTCAACACTTACTCTTTATCATCCTCGACTGCGAGCAGTGCGCTCAATGTCAAGAAGACATTAGCCAGACCCTAGGCATTAAGGGGTATACTAGCTAGGCAGGCAAAGCTTAGCCAGTCATCTGCATACTTGTCCACGTGTGTAGTTTAGTCATATCACCCTGTGTGGATGTGGTAGATAGTAATATTCATGTAGAAGGCTTGTGCTGTGGGATCCTGTTGTGACCTATCCACGCAGAGCAGTGGCATAGTCCATTAAGGAACGCCTAGTTTAGGGATTCTCTGCTTAGGAATAATAGTTTACATTTGATTAGGGCAGTAGTTGGTAGATAAGTAGTCAGTAGACAGTATAGGTGGAACAAGAAGAGTGCCCACTACCACTTACAGAGGAATACCACTGTTTAGATTGACAGCGAGATAATAAAGAAAGGAATACACCGTTGTTAATGATCAACAATGAGAGAACGGATGGCAGAGATTAGTCAGATAGAAATGGGAGAAGGGATGAGAAGATATAGTGAAGAAAAGGAAGCTAGTTTGATGAAGGAGATAACAAAAAATAATACAATGATAATAAAACTACAAAAACAAATAATGGAATTGACAGTAGCAATGGAGGGAAAGAAACAACAGGAAAGCAGAGAAATAGTGAGGTAGAGGGAGAAGGAAGAAGAAGAAACGAATAAGTGGATAGAAGAATGTAGGAAAAGAAATGAGAAGGAAAGAGAAGAAAAGGAAGAAAAAAAAAGGATAGACGAAGAATAGAGAAGAGTTGAGAAGATGAGAATCAAGGAAGAAAGAAAGGCAGAGAAAGAATAGAGGCATCAAGAGATTAGAAAAGCAAGAAGAGAAGAGAATAGAAGAAGAGTAATGGAAGAAAGGAAATGTTTTGGGTGTGGAGGTTTTGGCCATATGGCCAGTGATTACAGGAATAAGAGAGGAGAGGAACCAATGCCGGTGTTCTCAAATAAATTTGAAGTATTGAAAGTTAGGATAATGCAGAAGGGAGAAGGAAGCAGTAAAGAAGTGGGGAAAGATAGAAGGGAGATATTGAGGGAAGAAAAGGCTAAGAGAGGGGTGGAAAAGAAGGAAAAGGTGTTAAGAGAGGTGACAGTGAAGATCGGGTTAAAGCAGAAAGAAGAAGAAGAAGGAGTGGTGACCAAGGCGTTGTTAGATAGTGATGCAATAGGGCTGGTGATGAACAAAGAATTCGCAAGGAAACATAAGTTTAGGAAAACAAAGTTAGAGGGACCAATATATGTGAGGAATGTGGATGGCACGTTGAATTATGCAGGACCAATTGTGGATACAGTAGAGGTGGAAATATTTTTCAAAGGGCATAAGGAAAGGACATCGATAGATGTGATAGGAGGACAAAAGTGGAGTGTGATATTGGGTATGCCATAGCTAAGATGCCATAACCCAGAAATAGACTGGAAAACAGGGGAGGTAAAGATGACAAGATGTCCAGATGAGTGTGAGAAAAAGTGGAGGACAGGAAAACAGACAAAACCAGGGTGGAAGAAACAAGAGAAACAAGAAGAGAAGAAGGAAAGAAGGAAACTGACGATAGAAGAAGAAAAAATGATAGCAAGAATAGTGAAAGAAAAAGAAAATGAAGAAGAGGATTTGATAGAGCTAAGGGCAACAGAAGAAATGGTTCCCAGACAGTTCCATAAATATTTGAAGGTGTTCAAAAAGAAAGATTCAGAGAGGATGCTGATAAGGAAGACTTGGGATCATGCAATAGATCTCAGAGAAGGATTTGTGCCAAAAAAGAGCAAGATATATCTATTGTCAAGAGTAGAAAGAGAAGAAGTACGAGAGTTTGTAAAGGATCAGTTGAGGAAGGGGTACATTAGGCTATTGAAGTCACCACAAATGTCACCGGTATTCTTTGTGCCGAAGAAAGATGGGAAGAAGAGGATGGTGCAGGATTATTGATACCTGAATAGCTGGACAATCAAGAATAACTATCCATTGCCACTGATTTTGGATCTGATAGACAGTATTGGGAAGAAAAAGATGTTTATAAAGATGGATTTACGTTGGGGATATAACAATGTAAGGATAAAGGAGAGAGATGAGTGGAAGGCAGCATTTTCAATGCCAGAGGGGTCATTCGAACCCACGGTAATGTTCTTTGGGTTGACTAACTCACCTGCAATGTTCCAGGCAATAATGAATGATCTGCTCAGAGACTTAGTGGTAGAAGAAAAGGTAGCAGTGTTCATTGATGATGTGATGATAGCGACAGAGACTGAGGAGGGACATGATGAGATAGTAGAAGAAGTATTGAGAAGATTAGAAGAAAATGATATATTTGTGAAGCCAGAGAAGTGTGTATGGAAGGTCAGAGAGGTGGGATTTTTAGGAGTGATAATAGGTGAAAATGGAGTAAGAATGGAGAAAGAAAAGGTGCAGAGAGTTATAGAGTGGCCAGTGCCAAAGAGTATGAAAGATGTGCAGAAGTTCTTGGGGCTAGCAAACTATTACAGATAGTTTGTGAAAGATTTTGCTATGATAGCAAAGCCCTTGCATAAGACAACAAGGAAGGATAAGAAGTGGAATTGGGGAGAGAGACAGCAGAAGGCATTTGAGGAGTTGAAGAAGAGGTTTACGACAGAACCAGTCTTGATGACATCAGACTTGGATAGAGAAATGAGGGTAGAAGCGGATGCATCAGACTTTGCGATAGGAGGAGTGTTATCAATGAAGTGTGAAAACGAGAGGTGGAGGCCAGTGGCCTATATTTCTAAATCATTGAATGAAGCTGAGAGGAACTATGAAATTCACGATAAAGAGATATTAGCGATCATTAGGTGCTTAGAAGCATGGAGGCATTTCTTAGAAGGAGCCAAGAGTCAGTTCGAAATATGGACAGATCATAAGAACTTGGAGTACTTCATGAAGGCTTAGAAGTTGAATCAAAGACAGGCAAGATGGTCATTATATTTGTCAAGATTTGATTTCGCTTTGAAGTATGTAGCTGGCAAGAGTATGGGAAGAGCAGATAGTTTGAGCAGAAGAGTAGATTGGGCAGAGGGGGTGGAAAAGGATAATGAGAATCAGGTAATGTTAAAGGAAGAATGGTTAGAAGTGAGAGCAATGGAATGGTTAATAGAAGGGCCAGAGGAAGAAATTGTAAAGAGAATTAAAGAGGCAAGAGATAAGGATGAAGAAGTGATAAAAGTAGTAGAAGAAATAAAAAAGGCAGGAGTTAAGACGTTGAAAGATGAGGAATGGCAAATAGAGGAAGGATTGGTGCTGAAAGAAGGAAGAGTGTATGTGCCAAAGGATGAGAAGTTGAGAGTAGAGATTATTTGGCTACATCATGATATGCCAATAGCAGAACATGGAGGACAGTGGAAGATAGTGGAGTTGGTCACTAGAAATTATTAGTGGCCAGGAGTAACAAAGGAGGTAAAGAGATATGTGGAAGGATGTGATTAGTGTCAGAGGATGAAGAATAGAGCGGAGATGCTGGCTGGAAAATTAAAGCCTAACCAGATACCAGAAAGACCGTGGCAACATATATCAGTGGATTTCATTACAAAGTTACCGGTATCAAAAGGTCATGATTTGATCTTAGTAGTATGTGATAGGTTTTCGAAAATGTCGCACTTTGTGGCAACAACAGAAAAAATGACGGCAGAAGGGTTAGCAAGGTTGTTCAGAGATAATGTGTGGAAGTTGCACAGATTACCGGAAAGTGTGATTTCAGATAGAGGACCACAGTTTGTAGCAGAAGTAACAAAGGAGTTGAACAAAATGTTGGGGATAGAAACAAAGCTATCAACGGCTTATCACCTAGAAACAGATAGACAAATGGAGAGAACAAACTAAGAGCTGGAGCAATATTTGAGAATATATGTAAATCATAGGCAGAACAATTGGGCCAAATGGTTAGCAATAGCGGAATTTGCATTCAACAATAAGGTGCATACAGCAACAAGATCATCACCGTTTCAAGTTAACTATGGGAGAGAACCGAGGATGGGTTTTGATATTAGAAAAAAGGGGAAGAACGAGAAAGCAGAAGAGTTTGTGAGAGAGATGAAAGAAAGACATGAGGAGGCAAGGGCAGCATTGGTGAGATCACAAGAGGAGATGAAGAGACAAGCAGATAGGAGTAGAAAAGAGGCAGAGGAATACAAAGTAGGCAATAAGGTACTGATTAGTACAAAAGACTTCTCAGTAGAGTTGATGAAGAGAGCGATGAAGAAGTTAACAGAAAAGTTTATTGGACCATATGTGGTCAAGAAGATTGTATTGGAGAATGCGGTAGAGTTGGAGTTACCGGTGTCATTAAGAATACACCTGGTGGTTAATGTGAGAAGAATAGTAAAGTATAGGGAACAGGTAGAGGGAAAGAAGAAGATTCCACCACCACCTGTTGAGGTAGCTGGTGAGAAGGAATATGAAGTAGAAGAGATTTTGGATAAATAAGAGAGGAGAGGTAAGACAAATTATTTGGTAAAATGGAAAGAGTATACAGCCGAGGAAAATACTTGGGAGGGATTAGAGAATTTGAAGAATGTGATGAAGAAGGTAGAAGAGTTTGAGAAAGGAAGATTTGAAGAAGAAATATGGAGAATAAGAATGAAGAAAGAAAAAGAAATGAAGCTGAATCTAGAAGCTGAAGAATTCAAGAGAGGGGAATTGCCAAGGAGACATACAGCGAAGTTGTTATATGGGTGGGATGATAAGAAATTTGATGAGGAATATTTGAAAAAATTGGAGAGGAATTGGAATAGGTGGAAGAATGATAGAAAAGAGGAGGAGGAAGAATACAGGAAGAAACTAGAAGAAAGTTTGGAATGGAATGAGAAAGATGAGCAGAGGAGTAAGAGGAGGGACAAAAAAGAAGTTCCTCTGGAAGTGGAACCCTAAGAGGGGGGTACTGTTATGGAACGCTTGGGACCTAATATTTTATTTTCCTTTTATTTATTTTTCTTTTGATTTTATATTTCTTTTCTTCTTCTTTTTTTTTTAGGATGATGAAGAAGGCATGTGACAGGGAAGTCACATGGCAGGTCACATGATGTGACGTCATAATCCTAGAACTTGATGGAAGGATCTGGAAGATGACGTTAGGGCACATATATGCAATATGGTGGCCTTGAGTAGAAAATGAGGCGGACATGAGGTTGTAGCACAGACCAGATGTATTTAGTATATATAGGATGCTAATTTAGCAGAGACTCCTTGTCGAGTTCTCTTGTGAATTCCCACATCATAGCCTATTCTGAGCTTTACTCATTAGTGAGACCATTAGACAATTCAGTCTAGTGGTTGCCACAACACTCTAGACAGCAGGAATAGTGAATGCTATGACTCCAAGTGTAGCCAAGGAGGTAGGAAATGCCACCTCAGCAGGCAACAATAGGACCTGCTCTGATGGAAGAAGTAGAAAAAACAAATACAGTAGTAAGAAGCTAGGAACAAGGGATAGGGTTGCTGAGAAGGAACTCTTATGCTATGGACATAGATAGGGGGAGGAACTGCTATACCTATGGAGAATTTGGGCACATGGCCCAACATTGTAGGAATAGAGGAGGAAGGATCAGAATTGGGGATGGTAGAAGACTAGAATATGGATAGAGGTAGGGGAGAAAGGGAAATTCTAAACAATTGGACAATTTAAAAGAAAGAAGAGGAGAATCTAGTCGAGGGACTCTAGATTCTTACAATAAATTCAATATATTAGCTAGAAAAATACAAGCTGGTGCATTAGAAGCAGAGAGAAGTAAGGTGGAAGTAAGGAAAACAGAGGGTAGATTATTAAGAGAAGTTATGGTGAAGATAGGATTAAAGAGGATAGACATACAGAAGGGAATAACAGTGGAAGCATTGTTGGATAGTAGAGCAACTGGGCTAGTTATGAGCTCAGAGTTTGCTAGAAAACAAGGGTTCAATGTCAAGATCGTTGATAGTGGACTTTATTTTATTTTCCCTTTTTATTTTTATTTTACTTTTCATTTCCTTTTCTTTTTCATTTTTCTATTTTTAGAACAACTCGGGTTAGGGTTTATCAGTCACGCTGTCACATCAGTCACAAATTGATGGCGTAGTCACAAGACTGATCACGAGACTTGGGAGAAAGAAGTAGAAGGTACTAGAATAAAGTGATGTCATACAGCATGGACAACACATGCTGGCCTCATATAATACTCATGGTCATTTAGGGTAGGGTGCACAGTAGTTAGCACAGACCATGGGCTATAGTATATAAGGTAGACTACTTTGTCTTAGGAACTCTATCGAGTTCTCTTGTGTTTCTCTAATATAAGAGTCGTTCTTATTTTCCACCCTAAGGAATAAGTTCATAACATTCAAGTTGAAAAAGTTGGAAAGACCAATACATGTAAGGAATGTGGATGGTGTTAAGAGTGGGAGATATGAAGTAAAGAAGAGGAAGCAGCAAAGTCAGAGATGGAGGTGAAGAAGCTAGTCCCAGAGAAATTTCATAAGTAGATCAAGGTCTTTAACAAGAAACAGTCAGAAAAGATGTCTACTCAAAAGATCTGGGATCATGCTATTGACTTAAAAGAAGAATTTATGCCAAAGAAAGGGAAGGTGTATCCATTGTCAAGAGAGAAGAGAGAAGAAGTGAGAGAGTTTGTTAAAGAACAGCTGTGAAAAGAGTATATTAGATTCTCAAAATTACCTCAAATAGCACTAGTGTTCTTTGTGGGAAAGAAAAATGGAAAGAGGAGGATGGTACAAGATTACCAATATCTGAATGAGTGGACAGTGAAAAACAACTACCCATTACTATTAATTTCAGATGTATTAGAAAACATTGGTACCAAGAAGGTGTTTACAAAGATAGACTTGAGGTGGGGATACAACAATGTAAGGATTAAGAAGGAGAACAAATGAAAGGCTGTGTTTACAACACCTGAGGGATCTTTCAAACTGATGGTTATGTTCTTTGGGTTAACAAACTCACCAGCAACTTTCCAGGCCATGATGAATGAGTTATTGAGAGACCTAATCAATACAAGGAAGGTAGCAGTATTCATAGATGATGTAATAGTAGGAACAGAGAGTGAGAAAGTGTTATAAGACAAGAGTGCAGACAGACTTTGGCTAGGGTTAGGGTTAGCCAGACATAGAACAGTAAATAATTATTAGTCTATAATAGATGGAGAGCACATAACCTGGAAGTCATATGACAGAGTCTAGAACAGTCTGGAAGGACTTAAGGTCTAGAAGGATTGAGAGGAGTCTAGATCAGAGTTAGGGTTAGGAATGATGTCAAGAGACAAGGGTTCCTTATAGTATACACATGGTGCATGCATATATAACGGAGATTAAGAGTATGATGTCAAGAGACATATATATAGCATGGTGGTCTTAGTAATAAAACATGAGGTAGAAGTATGGACATAAAGGCTAGTAGATATTGTTGTAGCATAGACCATGTTGTATTTATATAAATAGAGGAGCAATACAGTGAGGGCTCCTTGTTGAGTTCTCTTGTAATCCCCACTACTAGATAGCCTACTGAGAGCTTTGCTAAAGTCAGCATATCACAAGTGCCATTCCAGCGAGTAGTTGCTACAACAAAAAGAACACAATGAGCTAGTGGTGGAAATAGTAAAAAGATTAGAAGAGAATAATCTATATGTAAAGCCAGAAAAATACAAATAAAGATGAGAGAGGTGGAATTTTTAGGGGTAGTGATAGGACCAAATGAAATAAAGATGGAAGAAAGAAAGGTGAAGGAAGTATTAGAGTAGCCAACACTAAAGTGCATAAAAGATATGCAAAAATTCCTAGAACTGGCAAACTACTACCACCAGTTCATCAAGGGATTTACATTGATAGTCAGACCACTGTATGATCTGGTAAAGAAGGATCAAAAGTGGAATTAGATAGAGAAATAGGAAGAGGCATTTAGAGAATTAAAGAGAAGATTCATGAAGGAACCAGTGTTAGCAGCACCGGATTTAGATAAAAAGATGAGAGTAAAGGTAGATATATTGGATTATGCAATAGGTGAAGTGCTATTAATGGAATGTAAGGATAGTAAATGGAGGCTAGTAGCTTTCCTCTCAAAGTTATTAAATGAGACTGAGAGAAACTATGAGATTCATAATAAGAAAATGTTGGTAATAATAAGAGGATTAGAAAATTGGAGGTACTTGTTAGAAGGTGCACATTTCAAGTTTGAGATCTAGACAAATCATGAAAACCTGGAATACTTTATGAAGGCATAGAAGTTGAATTGCAGACAAGCTCAATGGGTATTATACCTGTCAAGATTTGACTTTACTTTAAAGCATGTCCTAGGTACAAAAATGGGAAAGACAAATGGACTTAGTAGGTGACCAGACTGGAAAGTAGGAGTAGAGAATGACAATGACAATCAGATATTTATAAAAGACAATTGGATTCATAGATTAGAAGAAGTAGTAATAGAAGGACCTGAAGTAGAAATATTAGAAAAGATAAAAAGGACTAGGGGTAAGGACGAAGAGGTAGTTAGAGTAATTGAGGAAATGAAGAAGGCAAAGGTGAAGGTATTATAAGAAGACAAGTGGGAGATAGAAGGAGATTTGGTATTAAAAGAAGTAAAGGTATATATATTAAAGGATAGAGAACTGAGAGTAGAGATAATCCAACTACATTATGATGTGCCAGCAGTAGGATATGGAGGTCAATGGAAAACAGTGGAATTGGTTACTAGAAACTATTGGTAGCCAGGAGTAACAAGAGACATAGGGAGATATGTGGAGGGATGCAATTTATGTCAGCAGATGAAGAATAGAACAGAAGAGCTGGCAGGAAAGTTGAAATTAAGTGAAGTACTAGAGAAATCATAGACATATATAATAATAGACTTCATCACGAAGTTGCCAATAATAGTAGAAAAGAATGCTATCCTGGTGGTCTACAATAGGTTGTCCAAAATGATACATTTTGTGGCAACTACAGAAGGAACATTAGTGGAAGGATTGGCAAGGTTATTCAGAGATAATATGTGGAAGTTGCATGAATTGCCAGAAAGTGTGGTATCAGACAGAGGACCACAGTTTACAGTGGAGTTGACAAAAGAGCTAAATAGGATGTTGGGGATAGAGATAAGATTATCAATGGCATTTCACCCCCAGACAGATGGGTAGACAGAACAAATGAACCAAGAGTTGGAACAGTACTTGATGTTATAAGACGAAAGTATGGACAGACTTTAGGGTTAGAGTTAGGACAGATAAGATATAGTAGTAGTTATATTATTAGTTTACAATGAGAGAAGAAAGGGTACATGACTGGGAAGTCATATGACATGATGTCATAGGCCTAGAGCAGGCTAAAACAGTCTGGAAGAACTTAGGGTCTAGAAAGATTGGGAAGAGTTTAGAGATAGGATGATATTAAGAGATATGGGTTCTTCATGGTATACACATAGTGCACGCATAGTCAATGGAGATTAAAGGGAATGATGTTAGAGCACATGTATATGGCATGCTAGCCTTAAGGTAGACACATGGTAGATGAGTAATAGACATAAGGACAGAGCATGGACATTAGGGTAGGACAATGCACAGTTATAGTATAGACTAGGGTTAGATATATAAATAGTCAGTAGAATACTGTTGTAGTTCCCTGTCGAGTTCTCTTGTAAATACATAATTCATGTTCCCACTAAATATCCCTTCTGTGAGATTTATTACTTGTGTTGCTATTAGACACTGGTTTAGTGGTTGCCATAACACTTGAGGTTCTTTGTAGATCATAGACAGAAGGATTGGCCAGAGTGGTTAACATTGGCAGAGTTTGCAGTGAACAACAAGGTTCACATAGCAACAAAGGTTTCATCTTTTATGGCAAACTATGGAAGGGAATTGAGAATGGGGGGTAATTTAAGAAAGAAAGGGAAAGTAGAGAAAGTAATAGAGTTTGTAGAGAGAATGAAAGTACAAGAAGAAGTAGAGGCAGCATTGAAGAAAGCACAGGAGGACATGAAAAGACAGATAGATAAAAGTAGGAAGAAAACAGAGGAATGAAAGAAGGGGGATAGAGTGATGTTAAGTATAAAAAACTTAGTATTCAAGAAAAGACTAGCAAGAAAGTTAGTAGATAGATATGTGGGCCCATACAAAATTGAAGAGATAGTATCAACCAATATGATCAAACTGCAACTACCAAAATCAATGAGGATTCACCCAGTAGTAAATGTTAGTCGGATAGTTAGATATAAGGAACAGGTGAAGAGTCAGGAAAAGAAAGAGGGAAAACTAGTAGAAATAGAAGAAGTTGAAGAATAGAAGATTGAAAAAATATTAAATAAAAGAAAGATAAGAGGAGTGAAGAAGTACTTGGTAAGATGGAAGAGATTCACAGCAGAGCATAATATATAGGAGAAGGGGGAGGATCTAGGACATATAAAAGAGACATTGGAGGAATTTGAGGGAAGAATGAACATGGAAGTAAGGAGATAAGAAAAGCTAGATATAGTGGAGGAAAAGGACTTTAGAAGAGAAGAGTTACCAGAAAAGTATATGATAAAAATATTATATAGATGGGATGATGGAAAATTTGAGGAAGCTGGAGAGAAACTGGCAAAAATGGAAGTCAGTTTCTCTAAAGAGGAAACCTTGAAGAGGGAGTAATGTCAAGAATGAAAAGTATAGACTTAGGTTTTTTTTATTTTCTCTCTTTTATTTTTTTCTTTTTTTTTCTTTCCAATTTATTTTTGTCTTTTTTCTATTTATAGAACTGAGGGTTAGGGTTAGTCATATGACATGAGAAGAGAGCATAGAAGAATGATGTCATACAATGTACATAATGCATGTTGGCCTTGAGGTATACATATGGTTGTTTAGAGTAGGCTAGAAGTATATAGTATAGACAAGGTGCTGGTAGTATAAAAGGTAAACAATACTATAAAGAGTTCTCTATCAAGTTCTCTTATGTAAACATTATACAAGGTTCCTTTTTTTGACTAACTCTAAGGTTTTAAGTTTGTAACAACTACAGTTACATAATGCATCATATAATGTTATGTCATAAGTCTGGAATGTAGTAGAAAAAACTAGAACAGTAATATTAAAGATATGGTTGCAGTATGTTTATCTTATAGTAATAGTATAGCAGACTTATGGATGATATATGTAGTTTAGAGCAGGACTTGTACTAGTAGTATATATAGTATAGAAATACATTGGGAACTCCTTGTTAAGTTTTCTTGTGATCTCCATGAGATACTTTATTCCTGAGTTTGCTTCAGTAGTCTATTGGTCATCTTGACTAGTAGTTGCCACAATAGTAGAACTCAACTCTCTTCAAGAATACTGTATCATATAGTCTCCTTTTTCTTACTCTTTTATCATTCTTGGTATGCAACTAGCATAGTCAATTACCACAAGCTTTATATAGCCAGATCCTAGGCTTAAGGGGTAGGTAGTAACCACTAGAAGGTTGTTATAGATGTTGGTGACCAGATCCAGGCCATTAGCTAGATGTACTCATTGTTTAATTGAGTGGTTTATATTAATATACTTGTTGCTTTTGAGTAGTAGCCTTGTGGTGAAGGTTCATTGTGATCTTTCTACACAAAGGAATAACATTGTTTAGTAAGAAAATGTCTAGCTTAGAGATTTCCTTCTTAAATATATTAGCTAGTGTTTATTAGGGTAGTAGTTAGTAAGGCAGTAGACAGATATTTAGTAGATAGTATGAGGTTGAATAAGAAAAATACCAGATAGTACTTACAGAGGAAATTTTGAAAGGAACATTTTTTTTGAAGAATGTTGTTTTACATTGTCAAACACTATGGCAACTAGCATTGTTGATATAAGTTAGATAAATATAAAGGAGTTAATCAGAGATATAGGAGAAAAAGAAGCAATGAGATTGTTAAAGCAAGTGTTGGAAAATAATGTATTACTATTAAATTTACAAAAACAAGTATTGGAATTATAAGTAGCAGAAGATCAGAAAAGGAGAAGGGAGCAAGATAGAGAATAAAGAAGAAGAGAGTATGATGAATAGTAGAAAGAAGAAGAACAGAGAAAGAAAATAAGAAAAGATAGGAAAACAATTTTAAGAGAAAAAAGACTGAAGAAGTTAGTAGAAGTATGAAAGACAGGAGTGAAAAATAGCAGCAACTGTGTTGAAAAGAAGAAGAAATTGTTGAGAGAGATAATAGTAAAGATAGGATTGATATTATGACTTAAGACCTTATGTAAGAGCAAAAGATGACTTTTGTATTAAGTAATATAAAAGAACTTAATAGAGTTCCAAGTACAAACTAGTCTACCTTATATACCACAGACTGTGGTCTGTGTACACACTATAACTAACCTACTATTGTGGCAACTACTAAATACAAAGTTCAATAATCACACAAACAAGTAAAGCTCTCAGTAGGCTATTAATATAGGAATTACAAGAGAACTCAATAAGGAGTCTCTGCTGAATTACTACTCTATTTATATAAATTACAGATAGTCTATGCTAACATTAATTTATCTTGTCTTAAAGTCTATGCATTGTTTATGAGTGTATTATATATACACCATGAGATAAACATGCTGTTGACATGCTTCCTGATATTATTTATCTAGTCTGTTCTAGGCCCATAATCTTATATCATGTGATATGTCATGTGACCACAGTCACATACCTCTCCATTGTCAATAAAAAGAAAAAAAAAAGAAAAATCAAAAGAAAAGAAATATAAAATCAAGAAAAATAGATAAAAAGAAAAGAAAAATGTTAGTATTCAAGTATACTATAATACCTATCTTAAAGTATATATGCTTGCTATAAAGTTAACATACTATTACCATATTGTATAACATTATTTGTTTTAAAACTTTCTTTTTTTTGTGTCATGTGATTCTGTGACATGTAACATATGACCATTACACCTTAACCCTAGGTTCTGATAAAAATAGAAAATTAAAAGAAAATGGAAATAAAATAAAGTCCACTATCCATAACTCTAACAGTTGAAGTAGGAGGATGAAGAAGAAGAAGAAATAGTTATGGAGGCATTAATAGACAGTGGAGTGATAGAACTGATGATGAATTCAGAGTTTGCAAGAAAAAATAAGTTTAGAAAGAAGAAGTTAGATAAGCCAATATATGTAAGAAATGTAAATAATACCTTTAATTATGAAGGACTAATAGAGTACACAGTGGAGATAGAATTGTTTTATAGAGGATATAAGGAGAGAACAAAAATAGATGTAATAGAAAAGCAAAAATAGAACATAATATTAAAAGTGCTATAGTTGGTATGCCACAACCCTGAGATTTATTGGAAAAATAGAGAGGTAAAGATGATAAGATGTTCAGATGAGTGTGAGAAGCAGTGGAAAACAAAGTAAACAAAGCTAAAATGGTAGAAACAGAAGAAGAAAGAGCAAAAGAAAGAGAAATAGGAGAAAAGAAGTTTAGGAAGCTGATAGTTAAGGAAGAAACAGAGATAGCAAGAATGATAGAGAAAAAATAGAATGAAGAGAAAGATTTAATTGAGATTAGAGTAGTGGAGAAAATGATTTCTAGAAGGTTCCATAAATATTTGAAAGTGTTTAAGAAGAAGAAGTTAGGGAGAATGCCAATAAGGAAGATATGGGACTATGCTATAAATTTCAGAGAAGGGTTTTGTTATGGAACATTGAACACTAACAATTTTTTATTTTCTTTTCTTTTATTTTTCCTGATTTTACTTTTCTTTTTCTTTATTTTATTTTCCTGGAAAAACAACAAAGCAGGCACGTGACAAGGAAGTCACATGGCAGGTCACATGATGTGACATCATAGGCCTAGAAGGTGGTAGAAGGATCTAGAAGATGATGTCAGGGCACTTGGAAAACACATGGTGGCCTTGAGTAAGAAGTGAGGCGGACATGAGGATGAAGCATGGACTATAGGGCAGGCTTAGATAGTGGTAGCACAGACCAGGACACATTTGTATAAATAGGACACTAATTAAGCAGAGACTCCTTGTCGAGTTCTCTTGTGAATTCCCTACTAGATATCTACTTTAAGAGGTTTACTCCTTGTGTGATCATTTGTCCTTGCAATAAGTGGTTGTCACAACAGGTTTGTTTCAAAAAAGGAGAAGATATATCTGTTGTCAAGAATAAAAAGAGAGGAAGTATAGAAATTCATAAAGAATTAGTTGAGAAAGAGGTATATTCAACTATTGAAGTCACCACAGACATTACCAGTATTCTTTATACTAAAGAAGAATGGAAAGAAGAGGATGGTGTAGAACTATAGATATCTGAAGAGTTGGACAATCAAAAACAATTATCCATTACCACTGATCTCAGATTTAATAGATAATATAAGACAAAATGTGTTTATAAAGATGGACCTAGGATAGTATTATGTCATATGCCAAGTCTATTCATCTAGAAAACACATCTCTGTAGTATATTCCTTGCCAACAATTAAAGCCTGCCTTCCATAGTAGCTACCTTTCTCATAACATGCCTTATAACAATATTACAACCATCTAGGTATTTTGTCTCCCATGGTGGAGATACTCCTTTTAACTTGGTCTTCTATAACAGAGTTGCCCCTGTCAGTGTTTCAACACTTAAACCTCTGCTCAGAGTAATAGGGGCTATCTCACTTAAACCCTGAGTATCTTCTATAGTAGGAACTCATATATAAGACTAGTAGTTACACTGTAATTTGCTAGTCTGATAATCAACAAAGATAAACTCTTATTGAACTCAATCCCTGGTGTTCAATGGCGACACACCAAATCAATACTTACTCCCATCTTGGACTTCCTATTCTCTAAAATTGCAACTACATAACAGACAGATGGCATAGCATATAAGCTGAAGCCAAGGTTGTTCAACAAGTCTACACATCTCTGAGTCCATATTACAGACTTTCACCACCAGTGTGAACCATGTCTGACAGTATTATCAGACTACCAAGTCTGCTATCACTTCTAAGCAGTTTTGTCTGCTAAATTCCCTATCACAGTTCTGTCTGTAAATCAACTTTACATTTTGCACTTCAAGTCTAAAATAGCTTCCTCTTACTATAATTCCTCAACTTCAACTCTGGTCCCACTGCTTAGAACACCCTTCAACACTATTTCTCATTTCAGTGACCATTTGGCTTATCCACCAAATGCTCTATGACAATCAAGACAAATTCACTAAAGAGGCCATTCATCTCTGAGGTCTCCATCAAGTACTGTCCATTCTGGCCAAACAGTTTTGCTTGTTCCTAGCCCAAGTATTGTTCCTGCAGACATATTGTTCCTGCAGACAATGATCTTAACTGGGAGGATACTCCTGCCACTAATTCTATTACTAATTTAACAGCTAATAAACTTACTTCCTTTACTCACTCACAATCAAAATCCTATTGGAGCAATAATACTAATAAACAGTTGGCTGATGTACTTGGCTAACTTACTAACATACTTAATGCTAATCAAACTCCCAGACCTAATACTAATTAATAGGGAACTAAAGCCCACATCCCTGACACCTTCAGTGGCACTAAGTCTGATAAGCTCAATAATTTCTTGTTCCAATATCACCTATATTTCCATGCTAATCTGGCACAATTCAACATGGACATTGCAAAAATAAATTTTTCAATAACCTATCTTACTAGAGTAGCCTAGGACTAGTTTAAGATAGTCTTCAACTAGAAAGACCAGGACATTCTGCAAAACTGGCTCTCTAACTAGAACCTATTTGTTGATAAGCTACGTCAACATTTTGGTCTCTTGAACCCTATTAGTAAAGTGGCCAACATGCTGAACAACCTTTATATAAAGCTTAGTAACAAGATTTCCACTTATAATATAGACTTCATGTACTATGCCTCTCAACTAGGTTGGGGAAATAGTATGTTTTGCTATTGCTATTACTAGAGGTTCCCAAATTGAATCCAGAATTCTATTTCTACTCAGAAATAAGGAAAACCCACTTCATTCTAGAATATATATACTTTGGCAATAACTATTGATCACTGCTACTAGAAATGTGACCGTGAATGCTACTGTATAAGAAAGGCAGAAAAAGAAGCCCTTGAGTCTCACTCTTGGAAACAAGGAAAAGCTTCCACCTCTAGTTTTGCTACAGCCTCACAAAATAAAGCAAACCTATCTCTGGCAGTCTCATCTGCCAAGACCTCCTCGAAGTTATCTCTATCTCCTGCTCCTAAGAAACAACTTAATACTCTATGGGTGGACCTCTCTTCCAAGCTGGCTAACAATGGCAAGTTGACCAGTAACAAGTACAAGAAGCATCTTAAAAATAACCTGTGCCTCTATTGTGGTACAGAAGACCACAAGCTAGACTTTTGTCCCAAGAAGCAGACTATGGTCATTTCTAAGAGCCATGGTGCTTCAGCAACTGCTAATCTTCCAGCAGCTGTTTCTAAGAAACCCTTGGAAAAATAGAGAGCAACCCCTAGAACTCTGCACAGACTGAGGGCCACGTTGAACTTTTCTGTGTAACAATGAGTTCTATTCAACTCAATGCATCTGCTCTTTCTAATCCTCATTTACTCTTTGTTTCCCTTACCTCTCCCTTGATCCTTGGTTAGAATCATCTTAATAAAATTTTGTTCTGAGCTCTCATTGACTCTGGGTCCACTCATTGCTTTGTAAACTCTAAATTTATGGATACTCACTACTTGAATACATCTGCAACTCCTCTAGTTGCTCTCCGCTTGTTTGATGGTTCATCAAACAGTACCATCTCTGAAATTGCTAACTTGCCCATAATTTTTTCCACTAGTAATTGTATGAATCTGGACTTCTATGTCACTCTGCTTGATTCTTCTTGCTCTTTGGTCCTTGAATACAACTGGCTTGCCCAATAAAATCTACTAATTGACTGGGTAAATAAGTAGATAAATTTCTGTCCATCTTTGTGGAAAAATCTTGCTCCTTCTCATGTTATGGCCAATACACCATTAGTATTTCTGTTCTTTCTAGACATCCCTCTGCAACCATTGAACTCCACAGTTTCCATACCTGTATCTGAGACCTCAGTGTCTAACTCTGAGTGACCTAACATTGCTATCATTGGTGCTGCAGCATTTCTGTGTGCACCAAAACTTCTAGACTCCAGTAATTTTGAACTCTGTCTTCATTCTTCAGATATTCAGGCTAACTCTGCAAAACTTACAAAAGTACCTAATCTTTTGAATGTTCCTTCCAAGTATTATGAATTCACCGATATTTTTAGCAGAACTAAAGCTGAAGTCCTTATTCCTCATTATTCTTATGACCTCAAAATCAATCTAAAAGAAGGTGCTCAATCTCTGGTTAGCCCCATATACTTTCTTTCAGTATCCAAACAAGAGGCTCTCAAGGAATTCATTGAGGAAAATCTCAATACGGATTTCATCTGACCAACCTCATCTCTGCACAGTACACCAGTCTTATTCATTAAGAAGAAAGATGGTTCACTACGCCTCTGTGTTGACTTCTGCAGTCTTAACTGCATCTCCAAAAAGAATTGTTATCTACTTCCACTCATCTGATCTACTGGACTTACCTTGTAAAGCTCAGGTTTATTCAAAGATAGATCTTTGCCATGCTTACCATTTGGTTTACATTACTAATAGTAATGAATAGAAGACTACTTTTAGAACATATTACAGGTTATTTGAATAATCTGTAGTACTCTTTAGTCTTACCAATATTTCTATGGTTTTTCAGCAATTCATAAACAAGATTTTCTCTGATCTTTTGAATATCTGTGTCATGATCTATCTGGATGATATACTCATCTACTTAAATGACATGTCTAAACATCATCGGCATGTAAAAGAAGTACTCAAACATCTCTACAAGGCTGGTCTTTATGCAAAAGCAGAGAAATATGAATTTCACTCCAAGTCAGTAGAGTATCTGGAATACATCCTATTTCCTTCTGGTCTTACCATGTCTGACAACAAAGTAAAGATTATTTAAGACTGGCTGAAACCCAAGAAAGTCAAGAATATTCAATCCTTCTTAGGTTTTGCAAACTTTTATCTCTAGTTCATTTTTAACTACTCAGACATTGTCATTCCATTGACATGCCTTATTTGAAAGGATATTCCTTGGAAGTTCAACTCTTCCTATTGTTATGCTTTCAATTCTCTCAAGAAAGCATTTACCTCTGTTCCTATTCTTACTCATTGGATTCCCAATACTCAACTCATTGTGGAAACTGATGCCTCGGACTATGCTCTCACTGCAATTCTCTCTATTGTTAACAGAGATAATGAAGTTCATCCAGTTACCTTTCACTCTTGCACTTTTACTGTAGCAGAGTTGAATTATGACATATATGACAAGGAATTGCTTGTCATCTTTGAAGCCTTCAAGATTTGGTGATACTATTTGAAAGGTCCGGCCTATCCCATTGATGTTGTTACAGATCATAAAAACCTTGAGTATTTTTCTACTACCAAGGTTTTGACCTATAGGTAAGTGCAGTAGTCCAAGTATCTCTCCCAGTTCAATCTTGTCATCAGGTTCTGCCTTGGTTATCTTGGCACCAAATCAGATGCTCTCACTAGATGATGGGATATCTATCCTAAAGGAGGGAATACTGGCTATGCTACAGTTAACTCTCACAACTTCAAACTTATCTTTACTCAAGAACAACTTGTAGCCTCTGTACAAGCTACTGTCTTCCTTTTTCCTTCTCTCTATACAGCTACAGTTATGGATCTAGACACTCTATATCAAGACATTTTTTCTGCTCTTCCTAGTGACCTAATTGCAACAAAACATATCCCCACAGATGGCCTGCAGTCTATGAACCCAAATAGTTTTCTCCTCCTTAATAACAAAATTTATGTACCATCTGCTGGTAACCTCTACATATGTGATTTCCAGTATAATCATGATTACATCCTTGCTAGACATTTTGGTCAAAACAAAACACTAGAATTAGTTCACCATAGATATTTCTGGCCTAGCCTCCATACTGATGTACAATAATTCTGCAAGTCCTATGTTACTTGTATGTGATCCAAGACACAGCATCACAAGCTCTATAGATCTCTCAAACAACTTTCTATTCCTGAATGACCATGGAATTCTATTTCTATAGACTTCATTGAGAAACTTCTGTCATCCTCCAAGTTTGACACTATCTTAGTCATAATCGACTGGCTCACTAAGCAGACGATCTTTATCCCTGCCCATGATACTATCATGTTCTTGGACTTAACACATCTATTTGTCCTTCATGTGTTTTCCAAACACAGTGTTCCTTCCCATATCACCTCCAACAAAGACTCAGAGTTTGTATCAAACTTCTTTCATTCCTTAGACACTGCTCTTGACATGCAGCTTTACTTCACTTCAGGTTATCACTCTGAAGGTGATGAACAAACCAAACATATAAATTAGACTCTTGAGCAATATCTCCATGTATATTGTAACTACCAACAAGATAACTGATCTGAACTCCTACCTCTCACAGAGTTTGCCTATAATAATGCTCTGAGTGCTACTACCAGTGTTTCTCCATTCTTTGCTAATAAGAGATATCATCCAAACATTACTGTTCACTCCAAACATGATATTGCTTCCTTCTGAGCTGTTATGAATCAGAGACCTTAGAGTTGGTCAATGAAAAGAACCTTGTATTGGGTTAACACAAGAGAACTCAATAGAGAACTCTATACAGGATTGTCTACTTTATATACCTAACTATCTGGTCCATGCTAGCTACTGTGTATCCTATCTTAAACTACCATGTGTCAGCCTTAAGGTCAACATACATTGTGTATATTGTATAACATCATCCTTCTAAAATATTTTATGCTCTTTTATGTATCATGTCACTGTTACTGTCACTGTGTCATCTGATGTGACTGATGTGTGGCCAAGTGATATCATCACTAACCCTAACCCTAAGTTCTAAAAATAGAAAAATGAAAAATAAATCAAAAAGAAAATAAACATAAGAAAAGAAAATAAGAAAAGTTAAGTCTACTTCTTGTGATCTTGACATGAGCCTGCAACTTTGCTGTAGATCTCAATGAATTACAAAGTATCCTCAAAGCTGAAATCTTCATGGTTTAATAGCATTATCAGAAATCTGCTAATATACAATGTTCTCCCACTCCTAATTTCAAAGTAGGTAACAAAGTTTTTATTAAGGCTTAGTTCTTTTAAACCACTCAGCCTTCAAAGAAACTCTCCAAAAAATATCTTGGACCCTATGAAATCATTGTCCAGCCTAGTATATCATTGTTTACTCTCCATCTTCCAGAGTCCATATACTCTGTTTACCCAGTTTTCCATGTGTTTATGCTTAAACCTGCCATATCTAATACTTTCTCCAAGAAAACACAACTGACCCCTGTTCTAGTTATAATTGACAGGGAACCCAAATATGAAATTTCTCAGATGGTGGACTCTAAAATTGATTGCTGATGGGCATGCAAACTCCTATACAAGGTGATCTGACTAGAGTATGAAGATACTAGAGATAAATCCACTTAGATTTCTATATCTGAACTCACTCATGCTGCTGACTTGGTATCTAATTTCCACATTGCATATTCTGTCAAGCCTAGTCCACTTCCATTATCCTGATCATGTTATAGTACTTGTCCCCTGCCTCCAAGTATTTTCCAACAGTGATTTCCTTTATTAATTTCTTAGTATATTTTATCAACTTATTCTCATTAATCCCAGCTTCAGCATACTTTTTGGGGTTTTTTTTCAAAACTTTCAGACTTATTTTCATTTTATTTCTTAATTTTCTTACTTACATATTTAGATCAAAAAATAAAAAAACAATTAAAGAAAAACTAAGAACAAAACTATTATTCTAACAGAAGGCAGATAATCGAGTCTTTGTTATAACTTAAAGCTCAAAGGGTTAAGTAATAAGACAACTCTTGTATTGAGTAACACAAGAGAACTCGATAGAGTTCCTAATACAAAGTAGTCTACCTTATATACTATTCCTCATGGTCCATGCTAGCTACTGTGCATCCTACCCTAAACGACCATGAGTATAACATGAGGCCAGCATATGTTGTCTATACTGTATAACATCACTTTGTTCTAGAACCTTCTACTTCCTTCTCTTATACCCTGTGATCAGTCTTGTGACTTCACCATCAATTTGTGACTGATGTGACAGCGTGACTGATAACCCCTAACCTAAGTTGTTCTAAAAATAGAAAATTAAAAAGAAAAACAGAAAAATAAGATAAAATGAAAAGAGAAAATAAAATAGAGTCCATCGTCAGCAGTCTTGACAGTCTTCTCCTTTTGACTTTCCCCAGAACCATTCTTGGACCCCTCCTCTTTGTCTCTGTTCTCCTCCTTCTCATTTTCTCCTTCTAAGCCCCATCTCTACTCCATTATAGCCTCAATCCTCTCTAACTGTACTATGTTCTTTTCCTGGCCCTTCACCAAGTTCCTGAGGAACTTTCTGGCTCCTTGGTACTTCTCTACAAGTTCTTGGAGTACCTTTTCAATAGCATTTAAAATTCTATTATAAGTGAAGATCATGGCTAGGATATTAGTGTTAGTATGTGGTACACACTGCTGCTTGAAAACAATGCATCTGGCACATGTAAGAGATTGGCTATGAAGAAAAAATTATTAGAAAAAAAATAATAATGACAATAAGAATTAGTTACTCACTTTAAGTGGTGCACCAGGCAATCCTGTCCAGTACTCACATACCTTTCACAGGGGTTAGTACCCCCTATCTTGACTATAGTGCCCCTACAGTACTTTTCTTGTTACTTCCCTTTAGCTTTCTTGGAGGGCTGTTGCCTCTCCTCATCTTCAGCAGTGACTTTTTTGCACTTGAATTCCATGATCTGGAATCCTTCAATGCTCTCCAAAAGGACAGCTTCTTCCTCTAGCACCTTATTCCAAAGTTGTTGGAAATATTCCAACATCCTTTTTTTCTTTTTCTTCTCTTTCACAACTCTCCTCCTCTCAGCTTCCTCCCTCACTTTTACCTTTACTTTCCTCTTTGCTTTCTGAGCTACACACTAAGCCTGATGTAACTTTGCTGCTTCTTCCAGTTGGAGCAGAAGCTACTACTTCTCCTTGTATCTCCACTGTATTTCTTGCCGCTGCATTTCAAGCACTTCAGTATTGTTTTGTGAAATATTAAAGGGGGCAGGGAAAGACATGATAATGCAGAAGAAAAGACAAAAAGTTTTCTTTTCTGTTTATGTATTGTTGACCTAAATACTATCACAGAATTTTTAGATAAATTTAATAGGACTTTGAAAGCTCAGTCTATCACAAATAAGATACTCACTGGTTGTGATACTTGAACTTGATAGTGTTTCAGAGGTTCAGTATAAGGAGGTAATGATAATAGATGATAAGTAATATCAACAGGAATAATTAATGTTATTAAGTTTGAAGTTTAGCCCTCAGACACAGAGGTATATATACAAAAGAGTGATAGTCCATGTGCAAGCTGTTTCCATCACATGATCAAAACTCATACCTGATGAGAGCTGTCATCTGTCATAGTAGCTGTCAGGTTAATTTTAGAAGATAACTAATTATGTTACTACATTGATATGCTTGTATCTCTACTAATACTTATTGCTTTGAGACATATTATATATCATTGAAAATGGATTGATGAGCACTTTCCAATGCAAGTTCAATTATGTGAATCTATTCAGCCGTTCATGAAATATTAGTAGACAAAGCTTTTACAGCTACTGGTAGCCTGATATCTTAGTCATTTCTTGTCACTTTTGTACATTCTACACATATGTGGATAGCCCTTATTTGGAGCATTCCAGCGCAACTTAGTTTGTGAGAATCAGTCCACTGGTTGTGGAAATACAAGCTGAATAAAGTTTGTAACACAGTTCTAAAGAAGAAATACTGTCATATGCCAAGTCTATTCATCTGGAAAATACATCTCTGTAGTACATTCCTTGCCAATAATTAAAGCCTGCCTTCTATAGTGGCTACCTTTCTCATAACATGTCAAGATCGCTGACGGTGGACTTTATTTTATTTTCCCTTTTCATTTTATTTTACTTTCCTTTTCCTTTTCCTTTTTATTTTTCTATTTTTAGAACAACTTGGGTTAGGGTTTATCAGTCACGCTGTCACATCAGTCACAAATTGATGGCATAGTCACAAGACTGATCATGGGACTTGGGAGAATGGAGTAGAAGGTTCTAAAACAAAGTGATATCATACAGCATGGACAACATATGCTGGCCTCATGTTATACTCATGGTCATTTAGGGTAGGGTGCACAGTAGCTAGCACAGACCATGGAGAATAGTATATAAGGTAGACTACTTTGTATTAGAAACTCTATCGAGTTCTCTTGTATTACTCAATACAAGAGTTGTTCTTTTATCCTACTCTAAGAGTTTAAGTTCATAACATAACATGCCTTATAGCAATATTGCAACCATCTAGGTATTCTGTCTCCCATGGTGGAGATACTCCTTTTAACTTGGTCTTCTATAACAGAGTTGTCCCTGTCAGTGTTTCAATACTTAAACCTCTGCTCAGAGTAATAGGGGCTATCTCACTTAAACCCTGAGTATCTTCTATAGTAGGAACTCATATATAAGACTAGCAGTTACACTGTAATTTGCTAGTCTGATAATCAACAAAGATAAACTCTTATTGAACTCAATCTCTGGTATTCAATGGCGACACACCAAATCAATACTTACTCCCATCTTGGACTTCCTATTCTCTAAAATTGCAACTACATAACAGACAGATGGCATAGCATATAAGCTGAAGCCAAGGTTGTTCAACAAGTCCACATATCTCTGAGTCCATATTATAGACTTTTACCACCAGTGTGAACTACACCTGATAGGTTATAATAATGTGAGAATTAAGAAAGAAGGTGAGTGGAAGGTAGCATTCTTAATCCCAGAGAGTATCTTTGAGTTGACAGCAATGTTCTTTGGGTTGATAAACTTACTAGCAACTTTCTAAGTAATAATGAATAATATGTTAAGAGATATAATAGAGATAGGAGATATAGTAGTGTTTATTGATAATATAATGATAGAAACAGAAAAATAGAAAGGACATGATGAGATTGTAGAAAAATTATTAAGAAGAATAAAAAAGAATGATTTATTTGTAAAACTAGAAAAATATATATGGAAGGTGAGAAAAGTTGGATTCTTATGAGTTGTAATAGGACCAGACAGAGTAAAGATGGAGAAAGAAAAGGTTCAAGAAGTAGTAGATTAGCCAGTACTAAAAAGTGTAAAAAATGTATAGAAGTTTTTGAGATTGGAAAACTACTATAGATAGTTTGTCAAAGATTTTACAAGAGTAGCAAAACCCCTTCATGAGATGACAAAGAAGGATGTGAAGTGGAATTGGGAAGAGAAAAAACAGAAAGCATTTGAAGAGTTGAAGAAGAGATTTATAATAAAGCTAGTCTTAGTAATACTAGACTTGGACAAGAAAATGAGAGTAAAAACAGATGTATCAGGTTTTGCTATGAGAGAAGTATTGTTGATGAAGTGTGAGAACAAGAGATAAAGGCTAGTAGCTTATATTTTCAAGTTATTGAATGAAGCCAAAAAGAATTATGAAGTTCATGATAAAGAGATGTTGGCAATTATTAGATGTTTAGAAACATGAAGGTATTTCTTAAAAGGCACCAAGAATCAGTTTGAAATTTGGACTGATCACAAAAACTTGTAGTATTTTATGAAAGCTTAAAAGTTAAATCAAAAGCAGACTAGATAAGTCTTATATTTGTCAAAATTTGATTTTGTTTTAAATCATGTAGCTAGAAAGAGTATAAGATGAGTGGATTGTTATGGTACACTTGGATAATAACAATTTATTTTAGTTTTTTTTATCTATTTTTCTTTATTTTATTTCTTTTGTTTTTGTTTTTTTTGTTTTTGGATGATGAAGAGGCATGTGACCACATCACATGATGTGATGTCATAGGTCTGGAATATAGTAGAAGGGACTAGAGCAATGATGTCAAAAACATGTTTATCTTGTAGTAATGGTGTGGTAGACTCATGGATAACATATAGACTTTAGAAAAGGCTTATTTATTGCTAGCATAGACTAACTATGTATAGTATAAATAGTGTAGGAACATATTGAGGACTCCTTGTTAGATTCTCTTATGATGTTTATGAGATACTTTGCTCTTAAGTTTACTTAATAGTATATTGGCTGTTTTTAGACTAGTAGTTACCACAATATGGATAGTTTGAGGAGAGGGTAGAGAAAGATAATAAAAATCAGGCAATATTAAAAAGAAATGGTTGGAGATCAGAGCAATAAAAAGAGACAGTTGTTGATTGAAGGAGCAGAGAAAGAAATTATAGAGAAAATTAAAAAGTCAGAAGTGAAGAATAATAAGATAGTAAAAGCAGTAGAAGAAATAAAAGTAGAGGTTAAAGTATTAAGGAATAATGAGTGGTAGATTGAAGATGACTTAATGTTAAAAGAGAAAAAAGATATATGTTTATCATATGTCAAGTCTACCCATTCCAAAAATAAATTTCCACAGTGGTGTTGTCATTATAACATTTTTAAGACAAGCTCATCCTTCTTGTAACATGTTCTCATAGCAGTAATGCAACAACTCAGGCATTCAATCTTCTATAACAGGAATACTTCTATTGAACTTGATATTCTATGGCAGAGTTCTCCAA
>JAJOHK020000171.1:0-37415 GCA_022457215.2 Leucocoprinus gongylophorus
CGGAGATTAAAGGTATGACGTCAAGGCACATGTAGGAAGCATGGTGGCCTTATGGAAAACACATGTGGATGAGTAATAGGACATGAGGATGGACATGAGGTAGACACATTGTTGTAGCATGGACCACTTGTAAGTTATATAAATAGAGGAGCAATGCAGCAAGGACTCCTTGTCGAGTTCTCTTGTAATCCCCACTCTTTACTTGATAGCCCATTGGAGAGCTTTACTCGTTGTGAGATCATTTGTCCTTGAGTGATGAGTGGTTGCTACAACAATGTCCACCTCATTCCCTACTCAAGGCTATCATATTGTATATATGTGCCCTGACATCATCTTCCAGATGCTTCCACCATGTCTTAGGTATATGATGTCACATCATGTGACCTGTCATGTGACTGCAGTGTCATGTGCCTCTTCATTGTCCAAAAGAAAAATAAAAGAAAAAGAAAATCAATATAAAATCAGAAAAATAAAAGAAAAGAAAAATAAAAATTGTTAGTGTTTAAGCATCCCATAACATCATCCACTATATGTCTACCTCAAGGCTAGCATGCTATATACATGTGCCCTAACATTATACTCTAAACTCTACTCTTCATCTCTATTGCCCATATGCATACTATATGTATACCCTGAGGAAGCCATGATGTTAACATGTTTTTTGATGTCACTCTATCTCTATTGTAGCAACCACTTGCCATAATGGCACTTGTGATATGCTGACTTCAGCAAAGCTCTCAGTTGGCTATCTAGTAGTAGGGATTACAAGAGAACTCAACAAGGAGCCCTTGCTGTATTGATCTTCTATATATATTACAGGCTCCTGGTCTGTGCTACAATAATAATTACCTGCCCTTATGTTTATGCATCATCCTTATGTCCTATTACTCATCTACATGTGTTTTCCTTAAGGCCACCATGCTTCCTACATGTGCCCTGATATCATACTCTTAATCTCTACTGTATGTATGCACACCATGTGTATACCATGAGGAACTCATATCCCTTGACATCACTCCTAACCCTAACTCCTTCTCTAGACTCCTCTCGATCCTTCTAGACCCTAAGTCCTTCCAGACTGCTCTAGACTCTATCACATGACTTCCAGGTCATGTGCTCTCCATCCGTTGTAGACTAATAATAATACTAACTATCTTTGTCCAGCTAACCCTAACCCTACCTGAAGTCTGTCCATACTTTCATCTTATAACAATCTCTAGACTCTTCTTAATCCTTCTAGACCATAGATTCTTCTAGACCACTTTAGACCATTCTAGGCCCTATGACATAATGTCATGTGACTTCCTAGTCACATGCCTTCTTTCTCTTGTCATAGACTAATAATATAACTATCTATAAATATCTCACTAAAGTCTGTCCATACTTTCTTATCTTATAACATATTGCTGTTCTTTGTTGTATTTTCTTTAATTTCTTGAGAGAGTGAAATAAAGGGGTACTCTTGAGGTATTACAGAGAAAATCTATCAAGTGCAATGGGTAAAATGCATGTTCTGTATAAAATTTATTTATGATATGACAATAAACCACTAGTAAAATTACCCAATATCCTCATACTCTTAACAGTTAAAAGAGCTTTGTTAGAGTAAAAATGAATGTGTTGAAAAGAAAGTTTTCTATTGAAGATGAATCCAAGATATCTTCAAGTATCTTTTGGCCATAAAATAGGACCTTCTAGTAGACTAAGATTCAAAGAAGGGAGATTGAAGTTTCTTGTAGACCTAGAAAAATGAAAAACCTCCAATTTGCCATGTTCAATTATAAGTCTAAATTAATTAAAAGGAGTGGAAATAATGTTATAACTACAAAAAAGGTATGCATTTGATTTTTTATAGCTTTTTTTATGAGAAATAAAAAGACTGTCATCTACAGAAGAAAGAAAGAAAACAGGTATATTTGGTAAAATATTTTTAGACCTTTTTTTAAAAATATGAAAAATAGAACCAATATAAAGAGTGGATAAGATAAGTGATGTTATGATCAATATCTCAAGAATATAGCATGGAGTTGGGTTGAGGATATGATGACACAATCAGCTGCGCCAAAGTAGTCTCAGTCAGCACCTCATGTAGTAGGTGCCACAACCTCATTTTCTCCTCCTTGTTTCCTTATGCTTTATGACTTATTTGCCTCATGGACTATTCACTGTAACAACATGTTCTATAGTATATATAGCTTAGATACATTTCTGTATTCTTATGCTTTACTGTAATGACCTTAAACTTGAGTTCAGGTTGCACTTAGGCAAAGACTTGAGAAAGTATAAGAGATGGATTTAGAAATGGTAAAGTGTAAGGATACAGGAATGTATCTACGCTACTTATATGAGTTCATTGTCCAACCATAAGGCATACATGAGGATTAAGACATGAGGAAACTACAATGATAAAGCAAGGTAGCAACACCTACTGCATAAGGCACTGACTGAGATTACATGTGGCGCAGCTGATCATGTCATCATACCCTTTACCCTTGTCCATGCTGTTTCCTAGAGGCATCGATCGTAACAATACCTCCATTTCAGGATTCATGTTCCCATGAATCAAATCAAAACCTCCAACTCTCCCGACACATGCGTTGCCACTATTTTCTTGTTTAGTCCTATGATAACTTGACCCCGACAGTCGATGGCTATGAAGAATGGTTCATGTGGTGTACCTCCTTGGTACATCTTGATCGTAAACCCATTCCTTGATGTTTCTGTGTTATGCCAGTTGTCTACTAGAGCCATTGCAATTTCTTTCCAAAACTCGGGATCTTGTTCTCCTCTTGATTTGAGGGATTGGTAATGAGCTGGTGGACAAAATAATCTGGTTTGTGTTGGTGTTTTGATGAACTTCATATACTTGATGAGGTTTTCAATTTCATCCTCAATGAAGCTGGTGCTGTGAGTAGATATGGACGTTGAACTGGATACCTCGTATGGCTTGATTAATATTACTTCTTCATCATCAACCCTTCCCTTTTCTTCTTTCACTTCTTCATCCATGTATAATCCCTGAATTTCTCGAATGTTCTCGTCCACATAACTGTTGCCCTTCCCTTTGTATCGATCAAGCTCATCTGCCAATCTTCTTTGAACTTGAAATGCCCTATCATCCATATCACTTTGAATCAAATAATGTAGATCTTCCGCCATCTGGGTGATATTCGTAGCATTTGTTATGTGATTGTCGATACTAGCTGTCAGGATAATTCCTTCCATCTCTGCAACTGTTGTTCCAGCTTCCTCAGCTAATTTCTTCATGTCCTTCACTGCTCTTTGAACATCGATCATTGCTTCAATCCCTTTCAACATTTTGTGGTATAGCCTCTCCCAATCTTCTCTTTCTCTCTTCATTACTTGTGCTTGGTCCATATTGTTAAGTTTCCTTGAGACGTAGGGGTTGGGTGACGTGGGTGCTGTGGTGAAAGTGTTGTTACCAGTGGGAAAAGACATTGTTGGATTTGTGTGTTGCTTTAGAACTCGAGTGATTTCTCTGGCTTGTCGAAATGGGCTTTTTACCCCCCTCTTTATAGGTTTTGATTCGAATACCTCGTCCAATAGTCTTCAACTGCCTGTTTTGCATGTGGCAACCCTGTTTCTGCTATCCACTGATCGTGT
The DNA here is from genome assembly GCA_022457215.2 of Leucocoprinus gongylophorus. Classification (NCBI taxonomy): domain Eukaryota; kingdom Fungi; phylum Basidiomycota; class Agaricomycetes; order Agaricales; family Agaricaceae; genus Leucocoprinus; species Leucocoprinus gongylophorus. Next base: position 3,625 of record JAJOHK020000171.1, read on the forward strand.
TCGTCCCCATATCCTTTCCAGTGCACCAAGTATTGTGTTCTCCGTCCTCGTTTCCTATGCTTTCATACTTCCTCCACTTCATATTCTTCTTCCCCATTGATAATTGTTGGTGGTGGTGGTGGTTCCTTGTGTTGTCCTTTGAACTTCAGCTCCACACATCATGTCAGAAGGTCCTCATTAAAGACATTATGAATCATCCAGCCTTCCGGAAGTTCCAGTTGAAATGCTCCTAAGCCAATGTCCTTTGTGATTCTAAAAGGTCTGTATCTTTTATTGTCTAACTTCTTTGAGGGTTGATTTGACTGGATATTTTTGTTCTCCAGCCACACGTGTTCTCCAACCTTTAGACCTTGAGGATTCCTTCTTCTTTTGTTGAACTGTCTCTTCATGTTCTTTTGGCTTTCTTCCATCGCTTGTGCTGCATGTTTCCAGCTTTCTTGTAACTTCTTCGCAAATTCCTCTACTTGTGGCAACCCCATTTGTATCATGAGGTCCCCTTTCCAGGGGTGTCTTCCAAAATTCAGTTCAAATGGCGTCTTCCCCGTTGTCGCATGTTTCTTGTCATTGTAAGCGAATTTTGCTGCAGCTAACCATTCTGTCCAGTCGTCCTGCTGATAGTTTATGTAGTGCCATAAGAACGTTCCTATTTCCTGGTTGATTCTTTCTGTCTGTCCATCGGTCTGAGGGTGATATGCTGTAGACAGTTTCCTCTTGGTTCCCAGTACTCTTGTAAGATCTTCCATGAACTTTGATGCAAATTGTGGGCCACGGTCACTAAGGATCGTCTTGGGTATTCCATGTATCTTCCATATTTCATCTCTGTAGATCTTGGCAACTCCTTCTGATGATAAATTTGTCGTTGTCGCCTTTAGTCTGATCATTTTTGTGAAATAATCCACAATTACTATCACGGCATCCATTTCGTTCGATTTTGGTAATGGACCTATCATGTGGATACTGATGTCCTGCCATGGTCCTCCTGGAATCTCCAATGGGTGAAGTTTGCCTGCTTTTCTTTGATGTTGCACCTTATTCTGTTGACACTTTACATATCCTTGAACATATTTTCTGATGTCTTCTTTGAGTCCTGGCCACCAATATGTCCTCTTGATGAGTTCTTGCATTTTATGTTGTCCTGGATGTCCGATGTCTGCTGGATCATGATGTTCTTTCAGGATTTCCTCTTTGATGTCCTTGTTGTTTGGTACGTATATTCTTCCTTCCATATACGCCACTTCATCCTCTTCCCATGCTGATCCATCTTTCTTTTGTAATGCTTGCAAAACTTCCTTCTTTCTGGTTCCATTCTTCTTGATCCTTTTGATTATATTCATTTCTTCCACCACCTTCCTATCATCAAATACCTGTATTTTGCCCACAATTTTTCTTGACCACATTTTGTTCTTTAGTAGTTGAACATCTTTGTTATCCTCTTTTGTGTCGACCTGATCTTTCCTTGATAGAATATCTGCTTTCATATTCGTTTTTCCCGGAATATGTCGTAGGATAAAGTCATAGTCTTGCAGTTTCAGGTACCATCTGGCCTGTCGTCCGTTCAACTTGTGGGGTTCCCTAAAGTACTTCAGATTTTCGTGATCTGTCCATATCTCGAATGTCTCTGCTGCGTCCAGCAAATATTGTCGCCATTTAGCCAAGGCCTCTACAATTGCCAATAGTTTCTTGTCATAAATTTTGTAATTCCGTTCTGCTGGTTGCATCATTCTTGACAAAAATGCAATGGGTTTCCATTTCTCTTCTTGCTCTTGGGAAAGTACTCCTCCAATCGCATGTCCTGATGCGTCTGTTTCCACCCTGAATTTTCCTTCTTTCTTGGGTAAGGCTAGTACTGGTTGACTTGTAATCTTTTCCTTGAGTTCTTTAAATGCTTCCTGATGTTCCTTTTCCCATTTCCATTCCTTTTTCCCTTTCAGTTCATTTAAGGGTCTTGCAGTATGACTGAAGTTGTGAATGAACCGTCAGTAGAAATTGGCAAATTCAAGGAAACTTTCGACGTCCTTGATCTTCGTCAGTGTTTTCCATTCTTTTACTGCCTTTATTTTTTCCTGTTCCATTTTGACTTGTCCTTTCCTAACTACCACTCCTAGGATGGGGATTTCCTCCATGTTGAAGTCACATTTCGATTGTTTAAAGCACAAATTGTGCTTTTCAGCTATCTTCAGGAATTGTATCGTTCGTTCTTCCAACTCTTCCATTGTCTTTGCTGGAATAACAAAATCGTCCATGTAATTGGCCAACACTCCTTCGTGAAGTAGTTCTCGGAAAATACTGTTCATCATTCTTTGGAATATTCCCGGTGAATTGCATAATCCAAAGTACATCACTTGGGGTTCGAATAGTCCTTTGTTTGTGAGGAAAGCCGCTTTCCATTCATCGCCTTCTTTGATTTGTATGTTGTTATATCCCCAAATCAAATCCAACTTGTTGAAATATCTGGCTTCTTTGAGTTTGTCGATGACTTCTCCAATTAATGGCAGTGGTGTTTTATCCTTTATCATGACTTGATTCAACTTTCTGTAGTCTTGAACCAATCGTAGTGAACCGTCTTTTTTTGGGATGTAAAAACAGGGTGCCACATATCGTGACTTGGATTCCACAATGAGTCTTGCCTTGAGTTGTTCATCGAGCCATTGATTTAAGGCTTCCTTTTCTTTGATCATCATTGCATAGGCCTTCGCGTTTAACTCCCTTGGAGCTTCTTCTGTCAGGTTGATTCCGTGATCCCATTCTCTATGCTCTGGTAGTTTTTCAAATTTCTTCTTGTTGAATAAATGGGTGAAAGGTCGAATATACTCTGGTAAATCTTCTGGATTTGTTTTGTCCAGTTCTTTGCCTATTTCACCGTTGTCCTGTTCTGTTTTGTCTGATACCGTTTCCTTTGTCCTTCTGGCATTGAACTGTATGTCCTTGTGCGTCATGGTGCAATTGCCTGGGCATCTTGTGAACTTGATAGTACCATTTTTCCAATTGACTTCTGGATTGTGTTTGACCAGCCAATCGTGTCCCAAGAACATGTCTGTTCCAGCTAAATCCGTTACTGCAGCTTCCAGTGTTTCTTTGTGTCCATTGATCTCTACTTCCAGAGGTGCCACCTTGGTCACCTCTCCGTTCTTTGTTCCATCTGCATTGAATACTTCAAAAGAGAAGTTGATCTTCTTGGTCTGAATTCTCTTGTCTTTGACCAATTGTTCGTCGATTCCTGTATGAGTGCATCCGGAATCCACTAGGGCCTTCAACTTTAAGTTTTTTCCGTTTTTTGTCTTGATGTCTGCTTGCACGTTTAACTCCTTTTTTCCACTGCTTGCTTTGTGATTTGGAATAATATATTTTTTAGAGGAGTTTACATGTTTGATCTCTCATACCGTGCCTACTCGAGATCATCTCCAAAACCCTGCTCCTTGTCGTTCTTGTCTTCTTCATCTGATTCTTCTTCTTGTGTCTTGCGTATCTTCATCTTCTGCTTTCCTTTGCAGTCTTTGGCAATGTGCCCCTTTTTGTCACATTTAAAGCATGTTTGCGTTTCTCGTTCCTTCTTTTCCAATCGGCATTCCTTTGCCATGTATCCGTATTTGTTACAATTGAAGCATTTAGGCTTTCCATCTTTGAAGTTGTCGTTGGACTTCCCAATGTCCATGGGTTGTCCTCTTCCACCGTATGTGGTTCCTGTTCCCGTCTTGTAATCGTGTCTTCCTTCTGTGGACTCATATCCTTGTCCCACTGATGTAATCACCACTTTCCACTCCTTCAGTGTCTCTGGCATTGCTATGGGTGGATAACCCAATATTGTCTTGATTATATCTTGTCATACATTCTTCTTCAATAAAAAGATGGCGTGGAGTTCATCTATGTCTGCCTTTGTAACCAGCGCTTCAAACTCTATCATGAAGTCTGCCATGTTCTTTTTGCCTTGTTTGAAGGTCTCGATCTTCCACTCGGCGTCTGTTGCTTTGGACTTATTGCTGAATGTTGTCTTGAATTCTTTCACAAACTCTTCCCAGTCCTGGGTATCATTGTCTTCATCAAACTCATCAAGTTTCTTCTGTGCATATATTCCCGCTACACCTCCTCTGAGGCGAGCTAAGATCGTGGTGATCTTATCGTCCGTTCCGGTGACTCTGTTGCTCTTGAGGAACAATCGGATTCCTCTCCACCAGTCTTCAAACTTTGACCGGTCTCCGTCGAACCATCCTGGGTCCAGTACCATACTTTTTTGCAATCCTGCCTGTACATTATTGCTGGCTACTGCAGCTGGTGCTACTGACATTTCGGTGTCTGTTTGTTTGTATTCTTCTGTTGAGGCTTCTTCGTTGATCTGTAAAGATCCCAGTCGTTCTGACAATGCCTCTATATCATTTGTTCTTCTAGAACTCGTCTTGTCTTCCCGTAGTTTGTACTACACGTGTTTCGTTCCTCAACAGATAACGCTGTCTCATTTCGTCCGTAGTTTCATCCTACTGCACCTCTCTTGCAAGGTGAGCTCGTTGACGCTTTACCAAATGTAACGACCTTAAGCTTGAGCTCAGGTTGCACTTAGGCAAAGACTTGAGAAAGTATAAGAGATGGATTTAGAAATGGTAAAGTGTAAGGATACAGGAATGTATCTACGCTACTTATATGAGTTCATTGTCCAACCATAAGGCATACATGAGGATTAAGACATGAGGAAACTACAATGATAAAGCAAGGTAGCAACACCTACTGTATGAGGCGCTGACTGAGATTACATGTGGCGCAGCTGATCATGTCATCATACTCTTTACCCTTGTTCATGCTGTTTCCTAGAGGTATCGATTGTAACATTTACCACTTGAATTACATCCCTTATACTTTCTCAAGTCTTTGTCTAAGTGCAATATGAGCTTTAGCTTAAGGTCGTAACATTTGATAAAGCATTGATAAGCTCACCTTGCAAGAGAGGTGTAAAGAAACAAACCCAAGGACAAAACTAGACAGAGTTATCTGTCTGAAAGAGCCATGACGAGTTCTAGACAAACAGATGATATTGAGGCATTATCAGAATGACTAGGATCCTTGCAGATCACACACAAAGCCTCAATGGATGACAAACAAACAGACACTGAGATGTCAGTAGCACTAGCACCAATAGCAGTAACAAGCCAAAAGAACATCCAGGCAGGATTGCCAAAGAATATGGTACTGGACCCAGGGTGGTTTGATGGTGACCAAACAAATGTTGAAGACTGGTGGAGAGGGATCAGATTATTTCTCAAAAGCAACAGGGTCATGGAGATCAACAATAGGATCACAGTGATCCTAGCTCGCCTCAGTGGAGGTATAGCAGGAATTTATGCACAATGGAAGCTCAATGATCTGGACCAAGAATTAGGAACCCAGGATTGGGACAACTTTATGAAAGAACTCAAGACAACATTCAGCGACAAAATGAAGACAGCAGATACTAAATAGAGAATAGAGACATTCAAGCAAGGAAAGAAGAACACAGCGGATTTTATAATCAAATTCAAAGCATTAGCCATAAAGGCAGATACAGATGAGCTACATGCCATCTTCCTGTTGAAGAAGAATGTACAACACAATATTATCAAGATGATATTGGGTTATCCACCCATAGCAATGCCTGAGACACTCAAAGAGTGGAAAGTGGCAATCACATCAGTAGGACAAGGATACAAATCCATGGAAGGGAGACATGATTACAAGACCAGCACTAGAACGACTTATGGAGGATGAGGACAACCAATGGACATTGGGAAGTCCAATGATAATTTCAAAGATGGGAAGCGCAAGTGATTCAACTACAACAAGTATGGCTACATGTCAAAAGAATACTGAGTGGAAAAGAAGGAATGAGAAACATAAACATGTTCCTAGGACACAACTGATTGGTCAAACATAACCTGGAAGTCAACTGGAAAAATAGGACTATCAAATTCACGAGATGTCTGGGAAATTGTACAATGAAACATAAAGACATACAATTCAAATCCAGGAGAACTAAGGCAATGGAAACAACGGATAACAAGGAACAGGACAATGGGGAAATTGGAAAGAAACTAGACAAGATGAACCCAGAAGATTTACCAGAATCCATTCAACCATTCACATATTTATTCAACAAAAAGAAGTTCAAAAAACTACCAAAAAGACATGAATGGGATCATGAGATAAATCTGATGGATAAAGCCCCAAAGGAATTGAATGCAAAGGCCTACGCAATGACACTGAAAGAGGAAGAAGCCTTAAATCAATGGCTAGACAAACAACTCAAGGCAGGACTCATTGTGGAATCAAAGTCAAAATATGCAGCACCCTGCTTCTATATTCCAAGGAAGGACAGTTCATTATAGTTGGTTCAAGACTACAGGAAGTTAAACCAAGTCACAATAAAGAACAAAACACCACTGCCTCTGATTGGAAAAGTAATTGACAAACTTAAGGAAGCAAGATACTTCAACAAATTGGACTTGATTTGGAGATACAACAACATACAAATCAAAGAGGGAGACGAGTGGAAGGCCGTATTCTTCACCAATAAAGGACTATTCAAACCTCAAGTGATATACTTCGGACTATACAATTCACCAGAAATCTTTCAAAGGATGATGAACAGTATTTTCTGAGAACTACTTCATGAAGATATACTGGAAAACTACATGGATGACTTTGTGATACCAGCAAAGAGAATGGAAGAACTAGAAGAATAAACGATCAGATTCCTAAAGATAGTGGAGAAACACAATTTGTGTTTTAAACAATCAAAATGCGACTTCAACATGGAAGAAATCCCTATCCTAGGAATAGTAGTTGGAAAAGAACAAGTCAATATGGAACAGGAAAAGATAAAGGCAGTGAAGAAGTGGAAAACACCAACAAGAGTCAAAAACATCGAGAGTTTCCTTGGATTTGCCAATTTCTACTGATGATTTATCCACAACTTCAGTCACACAGCAAGGCCACTAAATGAACTGAAGGGCAAGAAGGAATGGAAATGGGAGGAAGAACATCAAAAGATGTTTGAAGAACTCAAGGAAAAGATCACAAGTCAACCGGTTCTTTCTTTACCAAGAAGAGAGGGAAAATTCAGAGTGGAAACAGACACATCAGGCCATGCAATAGGAGGAGTTCTATCCCAAGAACAAGATGGGAAATGGAAACCAATAGCTTTCTTGTCAAGAACAATGGAACCAGCAGAATAAAACTACAAGATCTACAATAAAGAGCTACCAGCAATAGTAGAGGCTCTAACCAAGTGGAGGTAATACCTGTTGGATGCAAAGGAACTCTTTGAAGTTTGGACAGACCATGAAAACTTAAAGTACTTCAGGGAACCTTACAAGTTGAACAGATGAAAAGCATGATGGTATCTAAAATTGCAAGACTACGACTTCATGCTAAAACATATACCAGGAAAGACAAATACGAAGGTGGATATTTTTTCAAGGAAAGATCAAGTGAATACTAAAGAAGACAATAAAGATGTTCAACTCCTGAAGGACAAACTATGGCAACAGAGGATGATAGCAGAAATCACGATGATCAAAAGAAAAATAACAATAGAGGAAGGTGATATACTCAAGGAAATCAAAAGAAACACGACAAGAGAGAAAGAAGTTGTTCAAGCACTGAAGAAAGGGGATGGTCTAACCTGGGAAGAAGATGGAGTGGTGTACATGGAAGGAAGAGTCTATGTACCAAACAATAGGAAGATCAAAGAGGAAATTCTGAAGGAAAATCATAATTTGGCAGATGTGGGACATTCAGGACAACATAGAATGCTGGAATTAATCAAGAGAACGTACTGGTAGCCAGGACTAAAGAAAAACATCAAGAAATACATACAAGGATGTTTCAAATGCCAACAGAACAAAGTTCAACACCAATGGAAGACAGGAGAACTACACCTATTGGAGATTCCAAAAGGACCATGGGAAGAAATCAGTATTGACATCATCAGACCATTACCAAAGTCAAATGAAATAGACATTATAGTGGTTATTGTCGACCAATTCATCAAGATAATCAGACTAAAAGCAATAACAACAAACATATCATTGGAAGGAATTACAAAGATCTATAGAGACAAAATCTGGAAACTACATGGGATACCTAAGAAAATCCTAAGCAAAAGAGGACTGCAATTTGGATCAAAATTCATGGAGGAACTCATAAAAGCACTGGGAACAAAGAGACAACTATTGATGGTATATCATCCTCAAACAGATGGCCAAATGGAAAGGATCAATCAAGAGATAGGAATGTTTCTACGACATTATGTGAGTTACCAACAGGATGATTGGACAAATTGGCTGGCCGCTGCAGAATTCCAGTACAATGACAAGAAACATGCAGCAACTGAAAAAACACTATTCGAATTAAACTTTGGAAGACATCTTTGGAAAGGAGACCTCATGGTGCGAATGCAGATTCCATGAGTAGAAGAATTCATGAAGGAACTACAAAAAAGCTGGGAACAAGTAACAAACACAATGGAAGAAGCTTAGAAGAATATGAAGAAGCAGTTTGACAAGAAAAGGAGGAATCCTCAAGGATTGAAAGTTGGTGACAATGTGTGGCTGGAGAACAAAAATATCCATTCAAACTGACTCTCAAAGAAGCTGAACAATAAAAGATATAGACCATTCAAAATCTCAAAGAACATTGGATCGGGAGCATTTGAACTAGAGCTTCCAGAAGGATGGATGATTCACAATGTCTTCAATGAGAACTTGCTGACATGATGTGTAGAACCGAAGTTCAAAGGACAACATGAGGAACCAGCACCTCCTCCAACAATTATTAATGAAGAAGAGGAATATGAAGTGGAAGAAGTCAAAAAGTATAGGAAATGTGGAAGAGAGATGCAATATTTGGTATACTGGAAGGGTTATGGGGATGAACATGACCAATGGATAGCTGAAACAGGATTGCCTCATACAAGAGAAGCAATAGAAGACTACTGGGCAAGATGTTTGAGTCAAAACCTATAAAAAGGAGGGGTAAAATTGTTATGATCTAAAGCTCAAAGGGTTAAGCAATAGAACAACTCTTGTATTGAGTAACACAAGAGAACTCGATAGAGTTCCAAGTACAGAGTAGTCTACCTTATATACTAATCCCCATGGTCCGTGCTAACTACTGTGCACCCTGCCCTAAATGACCATGAGTAATACATGAGGCCAGCATGTGTTGTCCATGCTGTATGACGTCACTTTGTTCCAGAACCTTCTACTTCCTTCTCTCCTACCCCGTGATCAGTCTTGTGACTACGCCATCAAGTTGTTACTGATGTGACAGCATGACTGATAACCCCTAACCTGAGTTGTTCTAAAAATAGAAAAAGAAAAGAAAAGAAAAGGAAAAGAGAAATAAAATAAGAAACGAAAATAAAAGTTAAGTCCATCGTCAACAATCTTGACAAAAATCCCATTTCAATAGTAAAAGCATTCACTCAAGCTATCACAGCTACTACTCAACAAAAATGTCTTCTCAATTGTCCAACAACAACAACAACTATGCAACAGCACCTGCTTCCTCTAATCCCTATATCTCAAAAAAATTAAATAATATGGATGAAGCTCAAGTGATGAAGAAAGAGAGAGAAGACTGGACAAGGTTATACCACAAAACATTGAAGGGAATCAAAGCAATGATCAACGTTCAGAGAATGATGAAAGATATGAAGAAAATAGCAGAAGAAACGAATATGACAGTCACAGAGATGGAAGGGACAATTCTGACAGCTAGTATCAATAATCGAACAACAAATGCTATGAATATCACTCAGATGACAGAAGACCTTCGATATCTAGTTCAAAGTAACATGGACAAATGAGCATTCCAAATCCAAAGGATGTTGGCCGACGAATTGGATCGATACAAAGGAAAAGGAAACAATTATGTGAATGAAAATATTTGGGAAATTCAAGACCTATATATTGAAGAGGGAGTACAAAACAAAGGGAAAGGAAGAGTAGAAGAAGAAGTAATATTAATCGAGCCATACAAAGTATCGGAGTCAACCTCGACAAAGAGTTTGAGTTTCATCGACAAGGAGATTGATAATCTTCTCAAACACATGAAATTTGTCAAATCCCCTACCCAAACAAAAATATTTCAACCACCTCCCCATTATCAATTGCTTTACTCTAGAGGAGAACAAGATTCCAACTTCTGGAAAGAAGTAGCAACAGCTTTGGTAGATAACAAAAACAATACAGAAACATCAAGAAACGGATATACTATCAAGATGTTCTAAAGGGGACCTCCACATAAACCATTCTTCATTGCAATTGACAACTGGGATCAGGTCATTATTGGTCCTAACAAGAAAACAGTTGTGATGTATGTGGTTGGAGAATTGGAGGTATTGATTTAATTTCATGAGAACATGAAAGCTGAAAACAGGGTATTGTTACAATCAATACCTCGAGAATATAGCATGAAGCTGGGTTGAGGGTATGATGACACAATCAGCTGTGCCAAAGTAGTCTCAGTCAGCACCTCATGTAGTAGATGCCACAACCTCATTTTCTCCTCCTTGTTTCCTCATGCTTTATGACTTATTTGCCTCATGGACTATTCACTGTAACAACATGTTCTATAGTATATATAGCTTAGATACATTTCTGTATTCTTATGCTTTACCACTTGAATCACATCCCTTATACTTTCTCAAGTCTTTGCCTAAGTGCAACCTGAGCTTTAGCTTAAGGTTGTAACATAGACTTTTCTTAGCATATACTCCTTTTATACTCAGTTGTCTATAAACTAATTCACATGTAATTAGAATAAGATTCTATATGTTATGGTAACCACTAGTTAAAGACCAATAGCAGTACAAGCAATAAATCTCAAGACAGATATTAAATGGTAATTACAAGAGAACTCAACAAGGAGTTTCTGATATATTACTACCTTATAAATATACCTTAACATTATCCTTCTAGTTCTTTCTTCCAGAGTCTAGGCCTATGATCTCACATCATGTGACATGTTATGTAACTACAGTCATATGCCTTTTTTTTTAAAAAATCAACAATTTATTACACAGTGTGCATAGGCAGACCATGGTAGCTACTTTTGTAACTACATACAGGGGAAGCATACTACAGGAAGATTAGGAAAAGGAAAGATGAGAAAATGAAAGAAAAGGAGAAAAAGAAAAGAAATAATCAACTAAAAACTAAGATCTACTTAGCAGAATAAACTATTTGTCTGTAAATGCGAAAGCATTGGGATTAGTGATCAAGAACATAACAAAATGGTTCAAAGAGTCTCTTCTTGGGTTCCAATACCCGTTAAATCTTTTGCACTCATGAAGAATGTGTCTCCTCGATTCGATGGGGTAATTGTTGCATGGACATGAAAAGTCCATGTTGGGTAAGAATCTTAGCCTATACTCCCTGATGGGGGCATGATTTGTGATAGCTCTCATAGTTCGAGCACATAGCGAATTGAAGTGGCCGAAAGCTTGAAGCCACGGACTACCTTTGGTGTACGATGGTACGATAGGATTGAAATTGTCGTCTAAAAGATCAAGGAAATTATTTCCCTTTTCATCTGATGCTTGGAAAGTCATCTTCCACTGGTTGATGATATCATCACTGTCGATTTTCTTGCAATAGTCCCAGGAATTTTTGGATAGATATGAAGGAATCAGGTGGAATGATTTGGAATCTTTATCAACGTTATGATGAAGTCTCCATTTGAGACAACTTGGGCATTCCCAAAATTCTATGGAGTTGTCGTAGTTAGAGTTGAAGAAATTCCACAACTCACTGAGAATCACTGCAGAGTGGAGTTGGAAAGGGTGGGATCTGCTGTCAAAAATTTTCTTTGCAGTGTGAATGGAATTGGTTATAACTATGATCTTGGAGATGGTATCGTTGGAACAGGCTTGGTTGATACCACACCTGATTGTGAACAATTCTGCTTTAGTGCTTGTCACAAATGAAGCATGGTGAACTGTTTTGGTGAGAGGGCAATTCACTATGTGAATATGCAAGATAGATGTAGCAATGTCGTTCTTGATGCTAGCATCTGTTATCACAAGGGCAGTTTGGGACAGAGAAGAGTTGTGAAGAACCATGTCATCTAGTTCTTGAGCATGGATTTTGTATTTTTCTTTTTCTTTTTTATTGACTAAATTAAAAGAAAAACGATTAGAAAATTTGTCTGTAATACAAAGACCAGGGGAAAATTCAGGATTAAGGGGAGAAAAGGATGGGAAAATCCCATGGGCCTTGTTGTAAGAATCAATGAGATGGCCCTTGGTTAGGTTTCTTTGATGATTGGTTAGTGAACCAATGTAGTGAGGGTTTGGCATGATGGATGAAGGAGGCAAATCGTCCATAAGACTTCTTAAAATGTGGCCAGTAGGGAGTTTGAAAGGCTGGATTTGTGATCTTCTAGCGATTTTTTGGAGGTGGAATTTTATTGGAATGACTCCAGTAATGGCTTTGATGCCCTCTGATGGCAACGTTATGAAAGCTCCTAGAATCCAAATGGCAGCTCTTCTCTGCATCTTGTCAAGGATTTTCATGTGGTACGATAGCAGGGCTTTGTTGTAAAACCATAGTTGAAATCCGTATAGGGCTATCAGAAGTATGCAACATCTGTAAAGCAGACGTTTCTGAATAGGGCTGATGCCTCGCAATGAGTTTCCTAGAAGTTTCATGCACTTGACCATAGAAATCGCTTTGTTGGCATAGTAGTCAATGTGTTTGTGGAATGAGAGTTTGCGATCGAAGATGAATCCCAAGTATTTCCAGGAGTCTTTGGGTCATAATATCAGTCCTCCAAGTGGGGAAAGATCGAGGAGAGGAGGGTTGAAGATACCCTGAGATCTGCTGAAATGAAAGATTTCAGTTTTGGAATGTTCGATGATGAGGCCAAAACTGTCAAGTAATTTAGAGAGAACATTATAACTACAAAAAAGATAAGAGTTAGAAATGTCAAAAGATTTGTTCTGAGCGATGATGAGACCATTGTCGACAAAAGAAAGAATAGAGATGGGAATTTTGAGATTTTTAAGCCTATTTTCTAGAATATAGAGAAACGGAGAAAGATATAAAGACGAAAGGATGGGGAAGAGGGCGGATCCTTGACCTACTCTGATATTGACATCAAACATGGGGGAAGAGAAGTTGTTCCACAGATAATTAGTCTTCCTTCTGACTAAGTAATTTGCAAAGAAGGTCATGGCTTTAGAGTCAAGGCCTGCTTTCTCAAGGATGAGAGTAAGGAGTCTGTGATTCAGTGATGGGAAGAATTGAGAGATGTCGAAAGTGAGGGAACTGGTGGATTTTCCCTTGGCCCATCCTGACCGAACAATATGCATGAGGGCTACGCCGGCGTCTGAGGTGGACTTGAATTTCAAACCGCCTAGTTAACTCGGATGAATAAACTTGTTGCTTGCAACCATGAATTGAAGTCTTTCAGCGATAAATTTTTCTATGAGTTTGCCTAGAGTGTTGAGGAGAACAATCAGGCGAAACGCTTTCAGCTGATCGAATGAGGTTTTGTTGGGTTTGAGTATGACAATTGTGGTTGAAATCTTGAAGTAATTAGGCCAATGCCCTAGGTTGAAGCATGAATCAGCGATGTTGATAATGTTGGTAAAATATGCATTGTTTTGGATAATGAATTTCAAGTGTCGCCACGATAGCTTGTCTGGTCCTGGTGCCAATGAATTATTACATTTGCTTCTGGAGAACGGGCTCTACCCTTGAGATGGTTTGTGCTCTATTTCATTGAGAATATTGAGGTCAACTTGGTGATTTAGAGCAGTGTTGAAAGAACTATGGAGTATGTTTCATAAGCTGTTGAGGGTAAGACATGGTTGGCCATCATGGTTGATAGCCTCGATAGCAGGGAGTTTTCTTTTCTTGATCCAGTTCATCAGTTCCTATGGGCCCCAACTTTTATTTATGATTTCTTGAATTTTGTCATCGAAAAAGGATCTCTTGGTGTTTTTGACTGTCTTCTTGAAATTCTTCCAGTTCTTGAGACTTCTTGATATCCTGTAATGGTCAAGAGTTCATTTACATTCTTCAGACCACCATTGTTTGGAGTGTTTGGAATTTTTCGATTTTCTTGCATTTTTCGTCCAAGCTTGGTCAATGATCAGTCTGAGTTGATTGACTACTCTTTCAAGTTTATTGATGTCTTCAATGTTGGACATGTCCAAACACTTGAAGTTCGAAATGATGTTTTGAATGAAAGCGGTTTCTTGGTTGCTTTTTGGGGCAAGTGAGAGTTTTGACGATTGGATGATCTCTTCGAATATGGAGATGATGATTGAAAGGGGGGCATGATCTGAGAATAATCGAAGATCAGGGAGAATAAAGTGATGGTCAAGTTCTGAAGATCCATAATGGAGGAACATGAGGTTGATGACAGAATTGGATTCTCCTGCTGTGTCAGAGTATCTAGTAGGGCATGGGTTAGTAGGATTGGATAGAGCAAGGTTGAAGGAGTCCACTATAATAATTAAATTGTCGCTAATAGAAGAGTGAAAAGGAAATGATGGATCCCATAAACTATCTCTAATGTTAAAGTCACCAGTCATAAGAATGACATTATCGATGTTGACTTTAATATCCTTGAGATACTTTAAAGCTGTATGCAAAGAATCAGAATAAACGCTCAGAATATAGTAGCAAATGTTATTGTTGAAGAAGGAGATAAGACTGATGTCCCTATAATTAATAATGTCTTTGCATAGAAGGAATTGAAAAGAAGAAAGACAAATGTTAACATAGACAATGACTCTAGGGAAGTTATTATCACTCAAAGGGATTCTGGCATAAGAGATCCAATTTGGATGATGGCTAGTGCCCATGAGAGGTTCTCCCTCACTGTACAAAGTACTTGGGATCTTGCAGATTTCAGACCATGGCAGTTCCTGGATTAAGATGATGTCAAAATGATTTAATGTTTCAAGGAGGGTGTTGACGATGAGAGAGTTCTTGCAAATGTTTTGCAAAAAGATTTTGAGGTTTTTGATAATCATTGATGCATAGTGCCATTTGCTTCAGAATGAATTGACTTTGATCAGTTTTCCCGGATCTCGACATACTTCCTCTGGTGCCATTCCCTATTGAACCTGTGTCTCCAGAATGGACACTGATTGGAATCTGCTTGGTGGTCTCTGTGACAATTTGAACACTTGAACGAATGGGGGCAAGGCTCCCCTTTCTTGGTCTCTAGTCTTGGTGGATTCAACTTGGCGTTAGCTTTGCAACACTAACCAAATTCTTGATGATGTTCGGATTTGTGTGGACCATTGCATTTGATACATTTGGCACCTTGGATTCTGCACAAAAAGATTGCATACCCCCACTTCCAACAGTTCTTGCACTGAGGGACACTGGGGTTCATGTTGGCTCCCCAAATGGTTGCAATATAATTTCTGATGCTGAAGCACCTGTTTATCAGCATTTTTGTGTTAGCACCACTTTGGATGTCCCAGATGTCCAGCCAGACAATTGACATGTCAGATTTCAGTAATACCTTAATTACTCTTGGTTTTGATGCAAGAGAAATGTTATCAAAGATGTGGTTTTGTTTTAGTATCGTTTTGATGTCATTTGATGTAAGCTTTTCTTGAGAGTTCACATGGGGGAAAAATAGGATGCCAATGATTTTTAAGTAAGACTTTGACTTGGGGAGATGGGGTTCCTCCACTTGGAGGGAGTTGATATCATTGGAATTCTTGACATATTAATCAATGATAGACATGTTGGATTGTTGGGCAACTTTGTTAGTTATGACCATTATACCTGTGTTGTCAGACCGAATGTAATCGACTAGGATGTCCGATTTGGTGTTGCGTAGAAGTCTGTTGATATTAGCTACATGAAAAGATGAGCTCCTCATGAAAGAGTTGATGTTTTCACTGCTCATTGGGATAATTACCTGTTTTCTAGATGGTCTTTTTGTAGTCATCTTGATGCGTGGCTTGGGTTTGTTTGAGCCATTGACAATATTGTTGATTTGATTGATCTTTTGAGCATTGAGGGATGGGAATGTTTCCTTAATCTTTAAAACTTCTGATGTGTTGATTGAAGTTTTTGAGGCTTAAGCATATGATTTTCCAGGATTAGTGTTGTTTCCTTGAGCATTGTTGTCGGCCATAGATTTCTTGGGATGGAAGTACTTGGAAATGACATTGACTTCCTTCCTAGTCTTAGCCAGCAAAGGTGGAGGCGGCAGAGCTTTATTGATAGTTACTGGGACCGGTTCTGAAATTTCTTTCTTGTTGTCATTCTTGGGAGGGATTGATCTCAGGGTAAACTTTGAAGAGATTTTTGCCCTAAGTGTGGTAGATTTTTGATCAGTATGTAGAGCATCCCATTTAGCCTCATAAACAGAAGAAATGAAATTCCAGATGGCGTCACCCATACCATCGAAATCACTAAGATTGTTAACCATGCTGCCATTAACCTGTTTATTCCTGATATACTTAGCCAAGAAGTTGAGAGAGACTTTGATGTTCTTGGAGTTAGATGCGAAGTGTTCAATGGATCTGTGGAGAGAAATGGGGTGGAAATATCCACTTCATAACTTGGGTTCAGTAGGGGCCTGTAGATCGTAAGGAAGTTGGATATTAATAACTTCTTCCTCATTGAGAGCACGAGTAGAGGTTGCCTTATTGTGAACACTCAAAAGCCTCATGGTTTCCTGTTGGTTAGCCGCCATACTAACCTATAATGCTTTTTCTTGCTCTGTCTCATAGGACAGCTCAAGATTTGGTTCTTCACTAGTGGGATCCAAGTCGACATTTATTCTTTTATAGTAAGGTGTCAAGCATCCAGAGGAAGCCATTGAGGATTCTCTGGAAAGATTTACAGGAGAGATAGAGATTCTCCCTCTCACCTTTAACTCATTAGCAGGGACTTGTTCTGTTGGAATGTTCATCCCTGTGTCATTTGCAGAGGACATAGTTGGTATAGAAGACTTGATGTTGAGAGCCATGTTTAAAGTGTTGAAGATTTGTTTGCTGAAGAAAAAAGGGTTTATTTGCTATATTCCTAATAGGTGCTACTATACAAGATGGTGGTAAGAGGAAAAGAAGTGATACAGTCATATGCCTCTTTCTTGTCAAATAATAAGAGAAAAATAAAATAAAAATAAAAATAAAAGAAATATTAAATCAAGAAAAATGTTAGTATCCAAGTATACCATAACACTATAGGTCATATAATTTTCTAGAAATGGTCAAGCTATAAAGTAGTTTGAAAGTCTATTTTGAGAAGAGTCTAGTATAGAAGTATTCCTTATTACTATATAGCTAGAATTCAAGGAAATTTTCTATGTCTATTCTTTCTAATTAATACTATTGCAAAAGTGGTCAACTAACTTGCATATTATCTAAATAAGGTTTAGACCCTAATGCTGGAAGCTAGCTATACAGACCTATATACTATAATAGCCAAATTTCACTATGGACTTCAAACAACAATCCAGAACTAGATTGTAATTCTATTAGTAAAAAGACTAGAAGATACAAATTCTCTTGTTTGGTTTGATACTATACAGCAAATAGGTCAAACTAGGTAAATATATAAAGTATTTCAGTCTACTTAGCAGATTATTTCCATACTCTTTCTTAACTTTCAAACTCTGCAAAAGTCTTTAGCTATCTCTCTTTCTTATTAGACTCTATTACAACTTAAGTCCAAGAGCAAGAATAAAAGAAGAATCTTATATTAGAATTAACATAAGAAAACTTAATAGAGTTCTTAATATAGATGTATCTACTTTATATACTTCTCAAACATAGTCTATATATACTTATATCTAGCCTATTATAAATACTGTGAGTCACATATAAAGTCATTATACTATACTATAGTTATGCTATATAATCTTTTTAGAACTTTCATATTCTTTTCTATATTATATGATATTGCAATAATGATTGTAACATATATGACAAAATGTGATAGTCATTATACTTTGTCATGCTTGTGATAGTTGTGACAGTTATATATGACATTATACTACTATCTCTTTGTTAAGTCCAAATAAGAAAAATAATCTTAGATTGATATGTGACAGGTTTATTTCATCTTTATATTTTATCTTTACTATACCTAGTATTATTCTTATATTATATTAGTCAATGTTTTATATAATAGTAGAAGCCTTTTTATATTTTTCTCACTAATTTTATATTGTTTCCTTAAGGATGTCTTACTTATTTCTCATAGTCCTTAAGTGTTAGACATGAGCTTGGATGCTAGTTTTTTCATTTAATATTTTATTTTCATTTTTATTTATTTTTTCTTTTCAGACTTAGGATTAGGGTTAGAGTAACATCATGATCACATGGTCATACATTAGTCACATCAGATGACATGGTAATGGTAACAGTCACAAGTCACAAGGTCATAGAGAAGGATATAGAAGGTTCTGAGAGATGACATCATAATAATATGTGGAATATATGTTGGTCTTGAGACAAACACATAGTCTTTAAAGTAGGCTAGAAAAGTAGTAGTATGGACCATTGTAGTTTAGTATAAAAGATAGACAATTTTGTATAGAGTTCTTTATCAAGTTCTCTTATGTAACTCTATACAAGGTTCTACTCATTGACCAACCCTAAGATCTTTAAGTCATAACATTAAGTATATATAGTTGTAGATACAGTCCTGTACCTTTATACTTTACCAATTGACTATGCTCTTTTCTCTTATGGGATATGTCAGAAGTACAGTATGAAGTACATATATGGTACCAGCCAGATGTCAAAGCTAAGCTTGACATTGTGTACTTTTAGTATAACTGGTTTAGTGGCTGGTCTGTTTCTAACAGGATAGTAACAACTCAAAATTTTTCTTTGACTATTCATATTGTGAATATAGTTTACAAAATAATATACTATCAAATATTTTTCTGCATAAAGTTCTTTTATATGTATTTTGCTATGAATACAGCTGAGTATCAGAAATCCTCAGAGTAGACTTAGACTTTTTTGTCTTTTATTATTTATTTTCTGATTTCTCTTTTCTTTTATAGTTTAGTTTTTTTTAAGATCAGTTAGTGTAGATGACCAACAAATAAAAGCTCTATCCAGTTCTCTTGTATTGCTCAATACATTTTCATCTCTAACACTTGGAACCTAAGTCATAACACTGAAAAGATATGTTATTGGGCCTGATGATTGAATGTTAATCTGGAGAAATCCCAACAGCATAGCATGTTCTATATTAAAAAACCATATGACATTATTTAGTCAGAGGCTAGTGGAGGGAGGTTGTCCAACATATTGGAGGAAGAGGCCTGAAAGTCATCATCATAATCCAGCTAGATACTAAATTTAGGCTTGGCAGATGTATACACATCCAAAGCTGATGTAACATTTCAATTGTGAAGGTCATTAGTAACCTGAACTCGTAATTAACATCTCGAAGCCTTTGTACTCGCCAGTAGTATTGCATTCTTTAGTCCACATTCTCAGTCTGATCAGACTTACTAATTGCGCCTTTTCCTGAACATGACTTTTGCCTTGATGTCAGGAATGATGGCGTCTTCCAGATGAAAGTTAGTAGGGCGTTGCAGAGAAGAGTCCTCTAGTTTGACGTCATAATTCAACAGGATATGGGCAAACATTGCCTTGATTTCATTGACAGCAAAGAATCGCCCCGGACTGCGTATTGTTTGAGATAATTGGTCCTGCAGAACATAATGAGAAACCCACCATGCATGACGACCATGACCAAAGACAACATGGTCCATGCTCAAGGAAACCATCTGATGATTGATGCTATCCAGCTGGCCATTCCCATTGCGCATTTCTGCGAATCTGAAACCTTTAAAGGTGGATGCATCGGGGAATGCATCCTATCTTGGGTTGAATCTAATGTCTCAATACAGCAAGGAAAGACTAACCTCATTTTTATTCATGGCGTCGCTTGCTACTCCAATGAATGTTCCAGCTGGAATAAATGTTCCATCAAACGATGTCCAGTCTTTGAGAGCTTTTCGGGTCATGAGCACTGAGTTATTACGAATGAACATGTCAATTATGACAAACTTGAACAGAATGGCGTACTACTTCCAATGCTGTTCAGCCGCTGGGATTCTTTCAGAAAACTATCGATCTTGCACATCTTCTGCATCGCAGCTTTGGTCCACCCATGTTTTTGTATGACATTTTCTGCTTCCTCGCGCATATCTTTGACATATTCTGGGTGTATGGCCAAGTCAAAAAGGGAATGAGTAAATGTCTACAATCAGTATTTATAATGAGATAATGAGACTCTTTGTGGAGGGTACGTTTGAAGGACGAACCATCGTGCTCGTATGAATTGAGACAAAGTTTACAGTCAAAATACGCAGGACTAGATCAGGAATTGTCCGATGATGATCTTGAGTAGCATTTTGGAGCAGCCAGCTGATGAGGTCGTTCTGTGTCGAGATAAGTCACAACGCACAGTCCAAGCCTTTATACATACAGGTTGCCCTGCCCAATCTTTTCCGTGAAGTTTCTCCTGAGAAAGTCTCTTTTCCAGAGTGGGGCCAAGATAATGAATCCCTCGTTTGACGCTTTTTGGTACTGTAGTCAAGTAACGACCCACTAGCCTGGAGTTGGTTGGTGAAAAAAACACAATACATCAATTCAGAAAGGATACTCACGGTCTCAGGATGTCGGGGAAGCACTTTATTATCGCGGAACTAAGGACAACATCAAGGGTGAAAGTCTCATTCAGAGAACAATACCCAGGATCTCGGCCTAAGGAACACGAAAAATTAACCAAAGAAGAGTCAAGGTAATGCTTTACCCACAAAGAGGAAGTCCGACAAAATATCTGTTGCTTGTGCGGCAGATAACATGCATAAGTGTCTCGTATGCTGAAACAGATTGCCATTCTTCTATAAATTCAGTACTAGACCAGGAAATTTTCAGCGAAGGAGCTACCTTCAGAAGGGGCTATGTAACATTTGAAAGATTCTATGATTTCATCGTGAATATCATCGAATCTGCTCACAATATTACGTGTGAGGAGAGAACGAATAGTGGTAATATGGTAGCGATCATCGTTATGTTTCTGTCCCAAGGTATACTGATTCTGGATTCTCTGGGTAGTTCATCAGCAAAATTTTCTGAGGCACAATTTCAAACACTGTACTTCTCTTCCTGCCTCTCTAAAGGACAAAACTTCATCTGGTGCCTTGCAAATATCATTTATATATTTCGACCCAGCCACTACAACCAGCCACCTTGAAAGCGTAGCCACTTTGAAGGGCTGGCCAGCGTACTTGTTGGATCCAATCCATTAATAAAAGCCAACAATATGAGAGCATAGGCGGCCTACTTTGTCATAACCTTCTTGTAGTATTTCAGTAGAATGGCGGAGCATTCCGAAAGCCGTAATGTACGACGTCAGGATGCCGGAATGGCCAACAGTAGGGATAGCGTTCAGCTATGCAGCATTTATTCATAAGAGAAGGAAGACAATAGCAGTTACACGCACGGGTGACCTCTTTGCCTCAATATATTTCCACGTGCTATACGTCGCCGCGAAAATACCTGATACCATTGAAAGGAGGCCGAGAAGGTCTAAGTTTTGAGTTACTTGTAGAGTCATTGTTATGGTAGTAGTGGGAAACTGATCTCAGAAGCCAAGTGGCACTCACATTATTTTATGTACTCGTATAAAATGGGCCGAAACAATATAGAAGGGTTCTATCTACTGAGCTGTGTTAGAAATCCTTTGGCAGTTGCGAGCACACCTTCTAACAGTGTTGATTAGAGAGAGATCTCAGTTCTTGTTGGCATGACATACCTAACCATAGATCTGACAGTCAATGGCATATAC
Source organism: Leucocoprinus gongylophorus (assembly GCA_022457215.2). NCBI lineage: Eukaryota > Fungi > Basidiomycota > Agaricomycetes > Agaricales > Agaricaceae > Leucocoprinus > Leucocoprinus gongylophorus. The sequence goes on from JAJOHK020000171.1 coordinate 25,455, forward strand.
AAACAGAAATTCCTATTAGCACGAGATGTATGGGCAGTCTGTGATCAAATGTTGCGTGATCTGCTGATAAAGAAAGAATTGAACCTGTTTTCGAGAACTACAGAGGAGCTAGCAACCAGTCAGAAGTCGGTGATGTGGCAAAATATGAGCAACGTTCATCAGGTCACGACGAACCCAGGAAAATACAACTTCAGCGCTTCGTAAAGATGTCATCAATTTGGAACGTGATGGGTTGGAGCAGAATTGCTCCCGTCCTTGATGTGATGTGCGTAGTACGTTCATTGTATAGCCCAGTCTTGATGAGATCAGGTACGATTGTCGACATGCATAGAGGTGGGATCAGTGAGAGGGGATTATGATCCGGAGGGCATTCTGACTGTTATGAACCTAATACCAGTGATTGGAAAAAGGGATATAATGAACCAGAACGAAACTAGCGATCACTACGACCACCGGTTCATTTTGAGGATTGTAAAAGAGCTGACTAAGATTCGACGCAGATGACAACCACAGCAGCAATAAATTTAACCTCTATGTTAGACATAATGTAGATCACTACTCCCCTTAACATTATACTCATGACTGTGATCAGCACAGCATAAATGGGCAATGATGTACAGCACTTGCAATAAGTTGCTCAGATGATCATTTACATATTTTTATAGGTGCAGCCTATATACTGCTTACACATGTCATTCTTCTATTAAAATGGATTGCTAATGGACATATTATGCAGAGTATATAAATCCTAGTAGATATACTATCATTAACCAGTTCAAGTTATATCCATTTGTCTAACATTGCTCTATAAGCTCTCCACCAACTGCTATGAACTACCTACTTGAAGAACTTTTTTTTCTTTTCTCATTTTCTCATTTTCTTCTCAATAGGGATATATCATACTGATCTAACAAGATAGTACTATCACAGTAGTATACAGACTACCTGTCAAATGTCCAGGTCCAAACTCTAGGTGTTGATATTTTCCACAGCAGATTACTCCTACCACAACTCCACAAGTACTTTGTCTTCCACAGTGAAGTTTACTCCTATTCAACATCTGACCTCCAGTAGTGGCTTATCACAGATCAACTTGATAAAATGTCTGCTCAGTTAGTAGAGTAGATAAAATACATTAACCTTATTTGAATTTTTCAGACTTAGCTAAGAGAATATGATGTGATGAAATTGTGATATATGTTACCTATTACTGTTATATAGTCATGTGACCAGATAGAACATTACATATTCTACTTGTTATAGTGTGCTTGGATCTTTATATTTTATTTTATTTTATTTTCCTTTTATCTATTTTCTTTGATTTGATTTCTCATTTTCTTTTATTTTTTGGATGATGAAAAAGAACTGTGGATTATGTCATAGGCCTTTTCCTCTTACCACCATCTTGCATAGTAGTGCCTATTGGAAATATAGTGAATAAACTATTTTTTCCTTCAACTTTCAGCTCCTCAACCATGTCTAACTCTCAAGCTTTCATATTACTAACCATGTTTCCTCCAAACTACATGGAGATGGACATTCCTGCAGGACCTGTACCTGTAAATGGCTCTAAGGTGAGAGAGAGAACTTCCTCTACTGAAAAGAACTATTCTAGAGATACATTAATGTCTTCTACTTGGTTGTCTGTTATATACCATGAAAGAATGGCCAATAACAGTATGGATGTTGACCCAGAACCAGCTAACAATTCTCCTGCTCCATCTCGTAGGACAGAGTAGGAGAAGGCATTACATTTCAGTAAGACAACTGAAACATTAGGTAACATAAGGCCACAGAATGGAAACAACGAGACCATCCATTCTAACCCTGAATGTGTCTTCAACATAAACCAAAGCAAATGACTTCCATGTGACACAGCATCTCATGATGATGATAACAACATCATTAACATCCAGCTCCCATATGATCCAAATTCTCCTACTGAACCAGACCTGTGGAGCAGTAACTTCCACCCAATATCTCTTCATGGATCTATCAAACAAATTGTGTTGGATACCAAAAGCATCAAGAACTCACTAAACTTTATGGCCAGGTACATCATGAACAAGAAGGTAAATTCATCTAAGGCAAATGACTTATTGGACTTTGATGGTATTGGAGATTCTATCTGGAATTTTATTTCATCCATGTACCAAGCTAACTAGGACTTGTTATGTACTGACAATAAGACCATAACACTTAGGGCGAAAATCTCATCTAAGTTCTCTCCTAAGATTGCTCTGCTCACTAACAAAAACAACAAGGAAACGACCAAACCTGTCCTGGTTACTATTGATAAGGTTCCCCCACCACCTCTCCCCCCAGTAAAATCAAAGAGAGAAGTTAATGTCATATCCAAATACTTCCAGAACAATAAACCTTCAGCTAAAGCCAAAAAACTGACTGAAACCAAGAAACCAGCTATGTCATATGCCCAGGCCATTAAACCATCTGCAAACACTTCAGAAGTCCTCAAGATCAAAGAAGCATTCCTGTTATGGAACACTTTGGACACTAACTTTTTTCTTTTTTCTTTTATTTATTTTTCTTGATTTTATATTTCTTTTCTTTTGAATTTCTTTTTCTTTTTCTTTTTATTAATGATAAAGGGGCATGTGACATTGCAGTCACATGACATGTCACATGATGTGACGTCATAGGCCTAGAACAGGGTAGAAGAATCTGGAAGATGATGTCAGGGCATATGATGTACATATGATAGCCTTGAGTAAGACGTGAGGCAAACATGAGGTAGTAGCATGGACTAACCTGTAACAGTATAAATAAGACTCTAATTTAGCAGAGGCTCCTTGTCGAGTTCTCTTATGCTTTTCCCCACTTGATTGCTTAACAGAGAGCTTTACCGCTTGTGTTATCATTGGACCTTGTGTCTAGTAGTTGTCACAACAATTCCTGGCTCTTGATGCAAAAAAGATTGATCAAATTAATAACATTGTTAAAGGCAACCCAAAGCCAAAACCACAAATCCAAATAACAACTAAGGGTCTCTCTAGAAAACAAGTCATTGTTCCGATGAGCAGCGAGAACAACAGTATTTTCATGAAAAATTCAGCTCTCCATGTGACTAATATCAACAGACAATTACAAAATACCAAATCTGAAGTCTTAGTTGACTATATACGATCTGACTCTCTTGGTATTACTGTCATCACTAACAAAGTATCTCAACAATCTGACCTACAAATCATCAATCAATATGTCAAAAACTCTAGTGATATTAATGCCCTCCAAGTTGAAGAACCTCGCCTTCCTCAGTTGAAATCATATCTTAAAATTATCAGTATCCTCTTCTTCTCTCATGGTAACCCCTAGAACTGTCTTACTTCAAGCAACATTGAAACGATCCTCAAACAGAACTAAATCTTTGATAATGTCACCTTAGTGTCCAGGCCAAGAGTCATTAAGATATCTCCCAAATCAGACATGTCAATTGTCTGGATAGACATATGGAATATCCAAAGTAGCAGTAAGGCCAAAATGCTTATCAACAGATGCTTCAATGTCAGCAGATATATTGTGACCATTTGAGGAGCCAACATAAATCCAGGTGTCCCTCAATGCAAGAATTGCTGGAAATGGGGTTATGCAACCTTTTTGTGCAAAGTACAAGGATCTAGATGTGTTAAATGCAACGGTCCCCACAAGTCCAAAAACCACTGCAAATTCAGGTGGTGTTGCAAAGTGAGCGAAAAGTCCAACCCTCCACGACTTGAAACAAAGAAAGGGGAGCCATGTCCTCACTCATTCAAGTGTTTGAACTGCTGAGGAGATCACCAAGCTGATTCCAATCTGTGTCTATTCTGGAGACATAGATTCAATAGGGAGTGGCAACAAAAGAAGTATGCTGAGATCCATAAAAACAGGTCCAAGTTGATTTGTTCTTTGGAGAATGGCAAACCTCAACTATAATTGTGAAAAATCTCAAAATCTTTTTGCAAAATGTTTAGAAAAACTCCCTCATCATCAATACCATTCTTGAGACTCAAAGCCAGTTCAACATCATCTTCATCCAAGAACCCCCTTGGTCCAAAATTCATAGAATTCCTAGCTCCTTAGATTGCAAAGGCCAAACTCTTATGGGAACAACCCACTATCCAAACTGGTTATCATTTGCCAGGATTCCCTCTGAAGGGTCAGACTCTCTTAGAGTCATTGTCTACATCAACATTCATCTCTCTTCATTCCATTTTTTACTTCGTAAAGACATTATTAACTACAGGGACATCATTCTTATTTCATTCACTAACAATTATGTTTGTTATTATATTATGAATGTTTACTCTGACTCTTCCCATTCAGCCTTAAAGTATCTTAAGGATACTGAGGTTAACATTGACAACATCCTCCTTATGATGGGTGATTTCAATATTAGAGATAGTTTATGGGACCTATTCTTTCCTTTCCACTCCTCTATCAGCGATGATCTAATTATTATAGCCAATTCATTCAACCTTTCTCTATCAACTCTGATTAACCCTTGTCTGACTAGATATTCTGACACTTCCAGGGAAGCAAATTCAGTCATTGATCTCATGTTCCTTTGTTATGGGTCAACCAAACTGGACCAACACTCTATTCATCCTGACAGTTGTCTGTCCTCTGACCACGCTCCTCTCTCCATCAATATCCTTATTAATAAAGAAGTTGTTTGCACTTTGAAACTATTGATCCCTCAAAGAAGTGAGCTGGAAACCACCTTTATCAAAGAAATCATTTCAAACTTCAAAAATCTGGACATGTCTAACATTGCTGACACAGAAAAATTGGAACACATTGTCAATTCACTTGGAGCAATTATTGATCAAGCATGGACAAAAAATGCCAAGAATTTGGGAATCTCCAAACATTCCAAGCAATAGTAGACAGACAAATGTAGCTATTCTCTCAATAATTACAGGACATCAAGAAGTCTTGATAATTGGAAGAATTTCAAGAAAGTCATTAAGAATACCAAGAGATCTTTCTTCAACACAAAGATTCAAGAAGTTGCTAGTAAAAGTCGCAGTCCTTGGGAGCTGATAAATTGGATCAGCAGACGTAAACTTCCTGCTATCAAAGCAATCAAGTACAATAGTTGTCTGTGTTTCTCCCCAGAAAGTCTATGGGAAGCACTTCATAATATCTTCAACACTGCCCTCAACTGCTAGGTCGATTCCAATATTCTCAGCAAAATTGAGCATAAATCCACTTCTCATTGGAGTCCTTTCTCCAAGGAGGAATTCAAGCAAGTGATTAGCAAATACAATGACTCATCATTGCCTGGTCCTAATAAACTGACTTAGTGTCACTTGAAATCTATCATCAAGCAAGATGACTGCCTTGTCAATATCATCAACATTGCTGACTCTTGCATAAATTTAGGACATTGGCCAAACTACTTCAAGTATTTGTCAACTGTGATTATATCCAAACCCAATAAAATGACATATGATCAACCTAAAGCTTTCCGACCTATTGTTCTCCTTAATACTCTAGGCAAACTTATCAAAAAGGTTATTGTGGAAAGACTTTAGTTCACTGTTGTGAGCAACAATTTTATCCACCCAAGCTAATTAGATAGATTAAAATTCAAGTCTACTACTAACACTGGTGTTGCTCTCACTCATATTGTTTGTTCAGGGTGGGTCAAGAACAAAATAACAAGCACTCTTGCATTTGACATTTCTCAATTTTTCCCATCACTCAATCACTGACTCCTCATCCTCATTCTTGAGAAGGCGGGACTCGAACCCAAAGTTACCTCCTTCTTTGCGAACTACCTGGTCAAGAGGAAAACCAGTTACCTATGGAATGGTTTACCATCCCCTACATTCAAAGTAAATGTTGGAGTAGGCCAAGGGTCTGCTCTTTCTCCTGTCTTATTGGCCTTATATCTTTCCTCTTTCTTATATATTCTTGAAAATCATCTTAAAAACCTTAATATTCCAGTTTCTATCCTTTCATTTGTGGATGACAGTCTCATTATTGTGCAAAACAAATCAATTGACATTTCTAACTCTCATCTCTTTTGTAGTTATAATGTACTTTCCAAACTTCTTGACAGTTTGGGTCTCATCATCAAACATGCAAAAACTGAAGTATTCCATTGTAACAGATTGCATGGAGTCTTCAATCCCCCTCAATTAGATCTTTTTCCGATTGGCAGTCCTACTCTATATCCCAAGGAAACATGGAAATACTTAGATTTCATCTTCAACAGGAAGCTCACATTCTACCAACATATTAACTACTACTTGAACAAAGCTATATCCTTGGTCAAGTGTATGAAGCTATTGAGGAATTCGTTGCAAGGAATCAACCTTGTCCAAAAATGCCAACTGTATAGATGCTGCATCCTTCCTATAGTGGTATACAGTTTTCAACTCTGGTTCTACATCAAAGCTCCTCTTTTGTACCACATGAAAACCTTGGATAAAATGCAAAGAAGAGCTACCATTTGGATTTTAGGAGCATTCAAAACCTCACCTACTGAAGGCATTGAAGCAATCACTAGAATAATCCTCATCAAATTCCACCTACAAAAGCTTACAAGATCTCAACTTTGACCTCTTTCACTACTGTCCAATCACATTATAAGATCTTTCATGGATGACCCATCCAATTTGTTCAAGAAACCCATCCTCTATTCCGTCAACTCTCTTATGAATCAACAAAGAAACATCACCAAAGGCCATTTAATTGACTTAAACAATAAGGTCTATGGTATTTTTCCTTCTTTTTCACCTCTTTACCCAGAATTTGCCCCTGGTTCTCAAATAACTAACAATTTTTTGAATCATTTTTCTTTTAATTTAGCTAGTAAAAAAGAAAAAGACAAAATATGCTTTCAGGAACTCAATGAAATGGTTTTCCAATCTCCTCTTCTCCATCAATGGCCCTAGTTGTAACAGATGCTAGCATCAAGAACAACATTGCTACATCTATATCTCACGTACACTCAGCCAATCGACCTCTTATCAAAACAGTTCATCATGCAGCGTTCATCACAAGTATGGAGGCAGAGTTGTTCACTATTAGATGTGGCATCAACTAAGCCTACATTAAAGAAAATGTATCAAAAATCATCGTTGTCACTGATTCCATCCATGCCATGAAGAAAATTTTTGATAGCAAATTACATCTATATCAATCCCACACCATAGCCATTCTCAGCAGGCTGTGTCATTTCTTCAATACCAAACAAGAAAACTCCATAGAATTCTGAGAGTGTCCTAGTCATCTCAAATGGAGGTTTCACCATGATATTGACAAAGATTTGAAATCATTCAATCTGACTCCCTCCTTTCCTTGCAAGATCTTTTGAGATTACTGCAAGAAAATTGACAGCAACAATATCATCAACCAGTAGAAGATGACATTTCAAGCATTAGATGGAAAAGAAAGACATTTCCTTGATCTAGTAGATGATAATCTCAACATCATTGAACTTGCATATACCAAAGGAGGACCTTAGCTCTAAGTCTTTGGTCATTCTAACTTACTGTGTGCTCATGCTATGAGAGTCATCACTAATCATGCTCCAATTGGAGAATATTGGTTGAGATTCTTCCCCAATAAAGACTTCAAATGTCCTTGTGGCAACTATCCCATCGAGTCAAGAAGATATATCCTTCATGAGTGTATGAGATTTAATGGGTATTAGAACCCAAGAAGAGATTCACTGAGCCATTTCACCATGTTCTTGATTGCCAATCCTTATGCTTTTGCATTCACAGATAATTAACTTACTTTTCGCCAAGTTGAACTTGGTTTATGTTTTCAATTTCCTTCTCTTCCCTTCTTGATTAGTCATTTTTCCTTCTTTCCTTTCCTTTTCAGTTTTAGTTTCCCTGTTGGTCTGTTTCTCTTGTATGTAGTTATAAAGTAGCTACCATGGTCTGCCACTGCATGCCATGTAATAAATTGTTGATTAAAAAAAAAAAGATTATATCATAGGCCTAGAACTTAGGAGAAGAGACTAAAAGGATAATATCAAGATACATGTTTATAGCATGTTCACCTTATAGTATACACATAGTGTACTTATGGCTGGTACTATCAGAATTGAAGATGGTGGACTCTAATTATTTTCTTTTCTCATTTTTAGCTCTTATTTTTATTCTCTTTTCTTTTTCATTTTATTATTCTGAAACTGAGAATTAGGGTTTAGTGTGACATCACATGTTATATAATGTAGTCACAATCATATACTGTAGAAGGTTCTAGAACAATGACATTATACTACATGGCCTACACATATAGTCTTCATAGTAAATACATATACTTTAGAATAGTTGAAGTGTACACACAGACTATGTTCTATAATATATAAAGTAGACCATTTTATATAGTAAAATCCATCAAGTTCTCTTGTGTTAACCCCAATACAAGGTTTTACAACTCAAAGGTCTTAGAGCTAGTCAATAAGAGAAATCTTGTATAGGATTTATACAAGAGAACTCAATAGAAAACTCTATATAGGATTGTCTACCTTATATACCCAGACTGATAGTCTGTGCTACTACTGTGATTAGCCTACCCTAAATAACCATGTATCTTTCTTAAGATCAACATATATTATATATGTTATATAATATTATTTCTTTTAGAACCTTCTATCTTCTACCATTGTAATCTCATAATCATATGACTGTGACAGAGTTATGTGAATTATGATTTGTATGATATATCTTGTGACAGGTTTGTGACAGCTGTGACCATGACATCATGTTAAACCCTAAATAAAAGAGAAATAGAATTAAAATTTAAAATTAAAATTTAAAATAAAATATAGTACAATGTTCACAACCCTGACAAAGTTTCTATTCATTGATTCACTCTGAAGTCTTTGAGTTGTAATAAATACATGAATATTTGGGTAGAGTTATTTATTGCTAGCATAGATTATGTATTTATAGTATAAATGGAATAACAATATATTAGAGACTTCTTGTTGAGTTCTCTTGTGATCTCTATAAGATTCTTTACAATATAAGACTACTTAGTACATTATTAACTGTTTTGGTTAGTGGTTGCCACATTACTACTAGAAGATCTTAGCTATAGCTTTAGAATAGATTAGTATAAATATGTACAGACCAATACTTAAAGTATATAAAGTAGACTATATTGTGGTAGGAATGTTTGAAACAGACCAGTTACTGAACCAGTTATGCTAAAAGTATATAAGAGTTGAAGATAGTAGACTCTATTTATTTTCAATTTATTTTCAATTTTCTTTCTTCTTTTTCTTTTTTCTTTTAGAAACTAGAATTAGAGTTTAGTATAATGTTATAGGTTACTGTCACACAATAATATGTTATAATAGAAGTGGTAGAAGGTTCTAGAAAGATGACATCATACAACATGTTATATACATGTTGACCTTAAGACAAATATATAGTTATTTGGGATAAGCTAATGTAGTAGAGTATGGACCATTAGTTTTAGATATATAAAGTAAATAATCCTGTACAGAGTTTTCTATCAAGCTCTCTTGTGTTAACCCTAATACAAGATTCTATTCATTGATCCACTCTAAGATCTTCAAGTTGTAATATAGAATACTATTTGTTATGACTTAGACTCTGTATTAAGTAAAAGACATACTCTTATATTGAATAATACAAGAGAACTCAATAAAGAACTCCATACAGAAACATCTATCTTATATACTAAACTACAATGGTCTATGCTACTACTTCCCCAGCCCACCCCAAAGACCATGTGTGTTATAATGCATGTGAGGACTAACATTTTTCTTTTCCTTTTATCTATTTTTCTTGATTTTATATTTCTTTTCTTTTGAATTTCTTTTTCTTTTTATTGACAATAAAGAGGCACATGATATTGCAGTCACATGACATGTCACATGACATCATAGGCCTAGAACATGATAGAAGGATCTAGAAGATGATGTCAGAGTATATGGTGTATATATAGTGGCCTTGAGTAAAACATAAAGTAGACATGAGGATGAAGCATGGACATAAGGGCAGGTTTAATTATTAGTAGCATGGACCATCATGTAATAGTATAAATAGGGTAGCAATTCAGCAGAGACTTCTTGTTGAGTTCTCTTGTGATTCCCACATCAATAGCCTACTGAGAGCTTTACTTGTTTGTGTTACTATTGGTCTTTGTAACTAGTGGTTGTCACAACAATGTTTTTGCCTCAAGGCCAATATGTATTCCACATGTTGTTATAATGTCATCTTTCTAGAACCTTTTACATTGTTCCCTTATATCATGTGAGCATATGACTTCTGTAACCATGCCACACTTTGTCTTCTTTATCTTCTACTCTTCAATAAAAAAATAAGAGAAAATAAAAGGAAAATGAAAAAAATAAAATAGAACCAAATCTATTGTCTTCAATTCTGACACTATTGAGTTTTCTTGTATTACTTGTAAAGAGACTACTAATTTCAATATCTATTATTATGTTTGCAGAGTTTGATACTTCTATGTCACCAACTCTGATATCCATTATTAACTCTATTATTTCTGCCTACTATCAAAATTAAAGATAATAAACTCTAATTATTTTTATTTCTTATTTTCATTTTCATTTCTTTTTATTTTCTACTTTGGAATCTAGGGTTAGAGTTAGTGTGATGTCATATATCACAGTCACACACAGTCACACAATCACATGTCATAAAAGAACATTATAAAAGACTCTGGAATAAGATGATATTATATAGCATGTTCTATGTATGTTAGTCTTAAGGAATATACATGGCCTTTAAGATAGGCTAATGAGACTGTAGCATGGACCAGTAATCTAGCATATATAAGATAGCTAGTTTTGTACCAAGAACTCTATTAAGTTCTCTTGTATAAACCCTATACAAGGTTCTTTCTTTTGACTCACTCTAAGATATTAAGTTTATAATATTTATAATCTCTGGCTGTTACCATTGTTTATATAATCATCCTTCTATATTTTTAGTCATTATTAAAGAAGCCTCTGTTAATTCTAGATAATATTTTAGATATTTCTATTAGTATTTCTGACCATCTTAACTCTATTTGTCAAAAATCACCAAAGTAGACCTAGTTGTTTTATCTTTTTTGCTTTTTATAGTTGATTTTTTTCTTATATAGTTTTAGGTAAGAGAGTATAATGTAACATCATATATAATAGTCACAAATACTACAAATTATGATGGAAGTATAATATAATTTGTCATATCTGTTATATATAACCTAAAAAACACTATTAAACCTTTTGGTTATCATTTTAAAGTAGGTTAGTATAAGTTGGTCTTTTGTCCTAGCACTTAGTTTATGATATTATTTTCTACTTAGATTAACATTGTTTTGCTAAATTAGAATGCATTTAGAATAGTTGCCATTTTTAGAAAATCCAATTTTGTTTTCTTAGATTTTTCCTAGAGTTTAAAGTACAAACTTTATATTTTTGTTTCAATTACTCTAACATTACTCAATACATAAGTATATTTTTGCTTCTAACACTTGAGACTCAAATTATATCTTTATTATCTCAAATTGTAACTAAGTAACAAGTAGCCAGTATAGCCATTATATACTAGCCCAAACACATCCAAAATATCTAACTCTCATCATGGATAATGCTTACATAACATATACACTGTCCAAAACATCTGTAGAAGTAGATATCTCTCTTCTAATCTATATATAATAGATTAATCTAGCTTTATTCCATAGTCAATCACTCTATAGCTTATCGCATGACATTCTGATGATCTTCATGGAGCTACATCTAGGTATTTTGGCTTAATTAGAGTAATTACCTATCTTCTCTAATTCTATCACGAATAAGATACTCACTGGTTGTGATACTTGAACTTAATGGTGTTTCAGAGGTTCAGTATAAGGATGTGATGATGGTAGATGATGGAAAGTATCAATAAGAATAATTGACATTGTTAAGTCTGAGGTCTAGCCCTCAGACACAGAGGTATATATACAAAA